>JAOYSI010074116.1:17191-44227 GCA_025775065.1 Hiodon alosoides | reverse complement strand
CAGATGACTGTATACCTGAAACAGAATCCAGAAAACCCTTGAAGATCAAATCTTCACAACCATGCTGCAGACTACCAGGCACTTCTGCCATTTTCCTTCAGGGACATTACAGCACCGCAGTACCCTGAAAGGTGGTGGATAATGTTTCCATTTCAGGAAACTGGAGTTATGACAAATAACCTTAGGTACACTTTAAAATAAGAAATAATATCACTAATGGATAAGCATACCCAATCTGTCACAAGGACAGCTGTATGGCTCAAAATGAGCTGAGGTGCCAAAACACATGCTGCGCAGAACCCAGGTGCCCACACCCTGTTTTCCTTATCCAACTGAAAGGTGCAGAGTGGAAGGCCTCCAGTTCCACTGATTGATTCTCATTATAGGATGTGACCGCATTAGGTAGGAAGGCCGGATAGGGTCTCAAGGTGGCCTTTGACTTATTATAGGCAAACAGCAGACGTGCTGCTGATGCTGACAGAGCCTGTAACTGAATGACTTGCCCCCAGAAGGCAAAGCGAAGGTAATTTCACTATACTGGAGTTATGGAGTTGTGGAAGTAAACAGCATTTTGCAGGTTGACCATGGAGAACCAGTCTTCTGGCTGGGTAACCTGAGAAAGCAGTCGCAGGGATGACATTTTGAACCGTTTGCACCTCAGATTAGGGTCAGGCCACCCTTCTGGGCCAGCGCCTGAATCGCTGAACCCACAAAAAGAAAATGAGAGAAGCTGCCTCATGAATCACATAAGTAGACTCCACTGCCCTTTCACTGTCTCCAGATGCTGCCAAGACATCCGCATTTCCTGCCAGGAGTCAGGATGCACCATAGATGGGGCCACCTGCTGTTTGTCAAAAACAGAGACGTTTGAATGTGCAGTAACCGGCCAGACTTGGCCAAGCGCCTCTGGAGCATTCCTCATAAGGGGCATGAGCTTTAATGGGAGCACAGAAGAAGGAGCTGCCACCGCCTCTGAGTCTGTCCTCTTAGAGACTGGGTCTTCCTCCTGCACCGTGAAACCATCAGAGGTGTCTAGTAAGACAGTATCAAACTAGTCCCACTGTAGTTATGTATTCACAGGCGCTGCAGAGGATGCTGCAGGTGCCAAACTAGACTTAGCAGTTGGGCCACGGTGGAAGAGGAGCCTCAACGCTCGAAATGATCTTACCTACACAGTATTGGAAATGGTTGCCTGTTGCTGCAGAATCATCGTAAACCAAGTGTCCAACCGGTTGTGAAATGGAGACTGTTAGCAGTATGACCGCCCACTACCCCCTGTGAGGGAGAACGGGGGACACGTGGAGAAGCTTGGAGACGGGTCTACCAAACTCTGAGAACTCTCCCGAAGTCTTCTCACGCGATCTTCTCATGCCAAGCGAGCCAACCACGGTGCTGTGAGCCCTCCAGGGCGGGGTAACCAGTCAGAGTAATCCTTCCTGCTCTAGCAGATCACGCAGGGACAATGCAATAGTCTCAATACTAGTTCCTTGGAAAGAAATTTCACCGGAGTGTAATCGAACAAGCTTGTCCCACTATTCATGGAACTGTCAGAACCCTCTGCTGAAACGGTGAGGCAGCTACCTCTCCAGTCTTCAAAGATTCTGTAAGAGAAAAAAAACACAGAACAGAGAGCATAATGTACAAACAATAAATAATAGTACAGAGACAGCAATTAGCTAGTCTACTCAGAATTGTGACGGAGTCGCAGCTTCTGCAGTAATGAACTATGCAAGCTAACCCAAACTAACACAGAAGAAAATGAACAAAAACGTAACAGACTAACCTTGCAAGAAAAGTAGGTCTGACTCACATAAAACATAATTTTCAGAAGCATTCAACAGAGAACTGTGGCAAGAAAGAGAGAACTTTGGTAAAAGGCTGAGCTCAGAACAAGTTCTGAAGAAAAAGGTCTAATTTATGTATAGTGAATACATGATCAAAGTGCTCCTGCGTGATTTGGCATACTGCTCAGAATTCTGGGGGTTCTCAGTGGGAAATAACCTGTAAGTAATGGTTCATATTTTTAATCGGAAAGGGAACTTGCAGTTATGTCTTTAGCATTGAATTCGCCAGGTGCTCCTGAATAGTGACTAGCACATATTAAATTAAAAATAATTAATTTTTACGCTCATTTACTTGATTTACTGACATGTTATTGCATAATTGACATGTGTTATGCAAGCCAAAAATGATCATTAAAAACAGAATTCTTGATTACTGGATGCGAAGTATTTAGACAGTGTTAGTATAGTGATGTTTTCCGTTCCATGGTTTTTGATAAATGAAAGCAGTTGAATGTTATAACAGTATTTTGAATAACTGTTTTGTACTACATAAAATTCTAACTCAAAAATTCACTAAGATGACTGTGGTCATTTGTTTGTTTGGTTTTTTTGTCCGAATGATTCTTGTTTGAACTTTTGTCCTAAAAAATAGAATATTGATAGATTGTGTGTGTGTGTGTGTGTGTGTGTGTGTGTGTGTGTGTGTGCACTACAAAAGGAACCTGCGATTAATGCTACAGAAAGAAAAACAGCGGGCCAGCTCATGTGTACCCATCTGGGCCAATCCAAGGTGGCTGAGCCCAAGCCAAGAAGCCAGCTTTACAGTCTCTTTCAACCGTAACATACATCAACACGTTTAACAGGAAAAATGCTCCTGGAGGAAGCAAGCCATACACTGGCAGCATGAAGTCTGTGCGTTTTGTGTTTGTTTTGGTCTGTGTTTTGCTCTGTCGTCTGAGCAGGAACATCTAGGCTAAATAAAGGCTAGAGGCCTTGTTGGTTGCGGGTTCTGTCATAAAAAGCATGAACTCTTAGGAAATCGCTGTGGAGGAGAGGGCACGCACGTAGAAAACCTTTTTCTTTTTTCAGTGTTATGACTGATTTTTTTTTTTTTTATATCTACTGAGGCTTTTAAATTGTTTTTATATTATATATTATATATATATATTTATATTTTGCATTTTTAAAATTTTAATCAAGCATTGTGTCAAAGTTTAATAACGCATGGTGTGATTTTGATAGCGGCTTAGGGTGAATTAAGAAAAGCAGGTTTTCTGATAAAGGCTGACCTTTTTATGTGGCTATTTTTCCAGGATATGGGAGAATATATGGGATATATGAACTGTGAAGAGCGGTAGCCTCTGCTTCTAAGATTTTGAACTTCCCCTCCTGGTCCTCGGGATGACTAGGCGGCTAAAATACCATCTCCTGCTGGCCTGCCTGGCCGTCGGCTCCGTCGCCATTTTCTTTCTGGGTCACAACGCCATACGGTGCCAGTGGCAGGTCGGGCCAAGCAGGGTGTTGGTCCATGGGCCTGCCAGCCGGAACCTGAGTGGCACCGTCTTAGACGATGGCGGGGACATGCCTCTGATTTTTGTGGGCGGAATCCTGCACAGCGGCACCACACTGGTGCGAGCTATGCTGAACGCTCACCCCGAGGTGCGCTGCAGAGAAGAGACACAAGTTATCACGGGCTTGCTGGCTGCCAGGCAGACCTGGAGCCAATCAGAGAGTGAGCGCCTGGACCAGGCTGGGGTCACCACTCAGGTCCTGGACTCTGCTGTGCGGGCCTTCCTGCTTGAGGTCATTGTCAGGCATGGGGAACCAGCCGCCCGCCTATGCAACAAGGAACCCTCTGTCCTCCAGTCCCTCTCCTACCTGGCCCGGCTCTTCCCTCATGCTAAGTTTGTGCTGGTAATCCGCGACGGCCGAGCTGTCGCGCACTCCATGATCTCCCGACAGGTCACAGTCGACGGGTTCAACCTCCACAGCTACCGGGACTGCCTGGCCAAGTGGAGCGCGGTGCTGGAGGCCATGTATGGGCAGTGCCTGGAGGCGGGGGGCCGGTGTCTGCCCCTGCGCTACGAGCGGCTGGTCCTGCACCCCGAGGCCTGGATGCGCCGGCTGTTCCGTTTCCTGGACCTGCCCTGGAACGACACCATCCGGCGCCATGTGGAGCTCGTCGGGAAGACAGTAGGCATCTCTCTCTCCAAGTGAGTTGTGTCCTCTACAGTGATGAGACTCGATAGACGCTGTGGACATTCATAGCAGAACAGTAAACAAGGCCAGACATCCTGAAGTTAATTAGTGATTCTCGGTTTTGAACCCAGATGTCCTGCTATTACTTGGAAGGTGGCCTGGAAAAGAGAAAGGACCTTGTTTATTTTGTATAAACACAGCTCCTTCAGGACCCACAGGGAGACAATGTATAATTAACAAACCACCAACAGCCATTTGGAGATTATACTTGGCGAAGGGCATGAGATTAAATGAGAGAGCAGACATATCACAATTGCATCCTAATAACATAAATGAACAAAGGAGTAGGAAACTAGTTAGCAAGGACTTTACCTTGGATTAGATGTCCTTCTGACCAAATGAAGTGTGATTACGTTTTTGGCTGGCAGGTAACTCTGCTTCCCGCTCTCTTATGAAGGCAATATGCATGGTCAGTGTGGAGGTAGTCATCGCTGTGAGGAGAGAGGGTCTATCCTCAACAGGTTGTGGTCACTGGTAGCGACTCTGGTCTCCTTTTGACAGGGCGGAGCACTCTATGGATCATGTGGTCTGGCCGGTCAACACAGAGGGCCTCTCCAGGTGGGTGGGCAATATCCCCGCCGACGTGTTGGAAGACATGGCAGACATAGCACCCATGCTAGCCCGTCTGGGGTACGACCCGCTTGCCACCTCCCCCAAGTACGTCAAGCTAGATCGCCAGGTCATAGATAACACCAAAAGGGTGAGTGTAATGACTTAACATGTACGTTTTTTTCATTTGGGTTTTGTGAGTGTGTGCAATGTAATGCAATGTAATATAATCCAGATTTACAAAATTAACATGGCAACACCAAGAAGGCATTTAAAACTTTTTCGGCTAATGATTGAATTTTTCATGTTTTGCCGTGTCAGGGCATTCCCAAGTTGTCAGACACAGAGGAACGCAGAAACTAATACAAAACAAAAACTGTTACTTTATGGAGACCTAAAAACGTACTTTTCAGTTAAAGGGGCTATTCTTTTCAGCTCTCTGAGGGTGAATTTCAGCTACCAGAATTTAATATGCAACTGTTTTGCATATTTCGCACTTGTAGAAAATGTATTTACACCAGTAAAGGGGCATATTAGTTGCGTTTAAAGGCAGCACCTTCCACGTGCAAGTTGTTTGGGTTTTTATTTTATTTTTGTTTATTTGGGTGTTTCTGGTCAGTCTATATATAGTAATTATAAAAATAATCCTGTTGGCGCTGTTGGAGCAAAGCAAAGCAGGAGTTTGTTCCATACACTGAGCTCTCGGCAGGGAGAGTCAAATGTTTAGATACATCTGTTCCTCCTTATCAGTCTCACAAGCTTTTCCTGGTGCTGCCTATTCCTTGATCAATCAACATTGTTTTGCTCTGGGACTAATAAGCTCCTTTCAATTGGTTGCAATATATTGCCCTCTGCTGTACAAGGTCAGTAATGCATGCTGTACAGCACCAGATCCTTCAGGCCATGTTACGTATCTTTGGACAGCGATTTTAACTGTTCTCTCTACCTATGCTGCACTGCTCGGGGTCAGCCAGATGTTGTTGATAGCCAGCACGGTGATGTCTGACTCAGGGGCACGTAGTGAACCGAAACTAACTTTTTTATTTTACTTAATTGTATTATTAGCGGGTTTATGAATCGGCCAATTCAATGTCTGTCAGTCTGTTTTCCTGTCTCTTGCTCCTCTCTCCTCTATCTTAGGGTGCACAGAGCGGAGGAGTGGGCTTTTTCTTCAAAATTTATTTTCTCTACCTTCACATTTTAGAAGTCATTGGAGAGGCTGAATCCCAGTTAGAGGACGGAAAAGAAGGTGGACACCGATTTGAAACCTGGGGTTTTCCTGAAATTGGCACTCATTTAAAAAAATGTTTTAATATAAAATAAAACCTTACTTTGTTTATTTTGAAATCTTGATGGAATATCAAGGTTTCAGCTGTACATGATCATATGAAGGTGGGTGAAATTTTAATAATAAATAAATAACTGATTTGAGTTGTGAATTATTTAATTTTCTGTCTATTATAATATTTTAGACCAGACTGATGAAAAAGAAACGGAAAACATTTCTAACTGACACTGTTTCTCTGAAGAAACTGTCCTGCTGAGACCCAGAGCTTTCTTAAAACGCAGACACTGAATTATCAGGGAATCCCCCAAGTTCTCCTTTAAAGTTGGTGACACTGATTCAAGGAGACGTGGTCTTACAGGTGGTGGCATTAAGCGTCTGATACTCTCAACCAACACATAAAGAATATAAACTCAGTCGTAGGCAGATCTGTGTGGTACGTGGTGACACATTTTTCAGTCCATCCACGTGTGCCACTTAATCCAGTTAACACCAGACATGACATGAAGCCTGGCGCCCCCCAGGTATTACTATTCCAAGAACACAGGGGAGGGGAGGGGAGGGGAGTTGAGGGGTGGGGTGAGGGGCAGTATGGGTGACAGACCAGCATCAAGACAAGCCCTTATGTCCCTGCCTGTGTAGACGACCTCAGGCTTTTTTTGCATTGTGTGACGGAGATGTTTATTGTGAGGCTGGAAACATAAAGAGTCTAATTTGTTTCTCTCTTCTGTTTTCCTTACTATGAGAAGATTGTTTTCTTTGTGAACCAGCAGACGAATGAATTACGAAGGCGTAATGAAAAAATGTGCTTATTTAGAATTCTGTGGGCACAAATGTACTGTGACACTTTTTCTGTGGCAGGGGCTGAGGGTTGACTTTGTTACAATGGAAAGTACAAGAGAGCTCTTTTACATGAGGAACAATGTTAAATGAGTTGGGGGCTGGAGGACATTTAAATGTTTTGGGGGGGAACAGGGAAAAGGGTAACGATTCTTTCCTGAAATGGCAAAGGGCTATAATTAAACCTCAAAAATTAAATCTTATTTCATGAAAAAAAATTTTTAAATGCAAATTCCATAGGAGCTATAAAAAACATTTTTTTGGTTGTTGTAGGCGGGACCAATTAGCCTAATGTTGCTCTCTATGTTGCAGTATAACTTTATACTACTGTACATTGGAAGTTTGTGATGTTGATAGTTCATGCGACTGACTTTGCTCCTCAAGTTCGTGAAGAACATGGTGAAACGTGTGACCAAGGAGATGAACCCGTCCTCCGTCTGACAAGAGGTTCTGTAGCAATCTGTTCACTTAAATCGTTGCCTTCAGTTTGGTAGAAACATTTTGCCTTGGCTTATACCTTGTACAAAAGATGAATTTACATCTAGATTTTGACCGACTGACTGCATCCCACGGACCTTGTGCAAGCTTACAGACTGGCCTCGTCCTTTGGGGTCTGAGTGATGACTCATCACAAATTTCAATGAATTGGTGGAGAACTGGAGAAAAGTCCTCCTGGTGATCCCTTTTTAACGAGCCAAAATAACTAAGTTTATATTTCTTTAATGAAGTTGAATTAATGATCAAGTAATTGTGAGGAAGTAGGCAAGGATTTTTCACACAAACCTGTAGTTACACCAATTATTTATGCAACAATGGAAAAGCATCTGCATATCCATGCAGAAAGTTTACAGGTTGTGGCACAGTCTGAATCTTTGTTGAGTTTTTTTTAAGCATCAACGATTTGGCCATATCATTTTTGTGAACAGCGAAAGGCAAGACAGAGATTAAATTAATCTGTCTAGAATGTTTAAGATAGCTTACAGTTTATACATTCACACAGCTGGATATTTGCTGAAGAATTTTTTACAAAAGGTTCTATTGTAAAGTCCTACATCTTTGTTTTAATAAAAGATCTCAATAGATAGACATATGGAATAATTTATGCTAGCTTGAATCAGTATGGCAAGCCGATAAGGAGTATAGTAGCATTAATACACTTCTCTTTCTAATTGTTCCAATTAGGGAAACTAATTATGCCGAGCTAAGGTTGTTGTTGTCTGTTTATTTTTAGGGTTCTAGCAGCAAAGCCGGCGGAAACCTAATTTTTTCGTTAGTGTTAGTGCTTCCGTAAGATTTTCCAAAAATGGAAACAACTTCAACGGTCATTAATTCATTTTGCTGTAAATTGTCAGGTTTATAAAGAGCCATGGTCCACAGCCTCACAGTGTAAATATCGCACACTGTAGACTGTAAAATTCTGACGTAATACGTTGTAATATTTTATATTAGTTTAACTTAAAAACCTATTTACAAATGACCTAAAGTGGAAACCGTTCAGAGAAATACAGTCATAATAGGCTAATCAACTGCTTTTACGGATCAGTCTCTAGCTTTATCAGACTTGGATCGCTACTACACGGTTACTATTTATAATTTTCCCGTCATTGTGAAATTATTTAATACTATTTGGCATTTAATAATAGCCGTTTTCCTAACGAATAAAAAATAAACGGTTCCGTTTCAATTTCCATACATTCGAGAAATAAACGAAGCGCAACAAAACAGCTGCAAACAGAAAAAGAAAAGCGATGACCCCGACGTGATTTGAACACGCAACCTTCTGATCTGGAGTCAGACGCGCTACCGTTGCGCCACGAGGTCTTACGGAGAGTAAGGAGGTTTATATATATACAGCCTATGCATAGCCTTATATATTCAGATACATAATGTTCTGATTTGTTTTACGTATAATAATAAATGTCATCCAGTGTGACTAAAAATGTAGCAGTTAATCCCTGATGGAATAGTTTTTAAGTTTCGGTGCTTTCACTGCTGCGGCCAAGTTTCTATTCCAGGTCAATTTCTAGTACGTTTTGGTATAACGATACGCAGAAAACGTATCCACGCACTGTGTCCCTCGAATTTACGGCGACCGTAATGGATTTCCAGGCGAACTCCCATAAAGTACGAACTTTCTATGTCTAAAATCTACTTCCCAATACCAATACCACATGAATTGCAGTGTCTAAGTATGTCTACAGATTGTTTATCCTATATAGTTTCATTTGGGGGATCATGTTCTTTTTAAAAATGACTTTAAAATGTATTTTATTTTCTCGTATGCATGGGCAGCTCTCTGTCATTTTGATTTCTTAGGTGATGTTAGGGTGGTAAATAAAGTTTTAGCTAATCAGCTGTGTACTTAACAGCTTACTTAGGCAGTTTATTATTGTAGCGTTTTTTTTCGGAGTGCTACTACTCTGCTGGGTTCAAGGAAGGAGTCAGACACCGATCAACAGAAAGACGTGCTCTTTATTTCGCACATGCGCTTACGACTGCCTTAAAAAAGGCGGAACTGGCAGTGGAAAGAACTGCATACACATCCGGACACACAGAAAGCCCTCAGACACACAAGCAAACAAGCCCACGGTGAGGGAACTAAATCATAACTACAAAGACATGACGATACAGTTAACTAAACCAGTTAACTAGCACACATCATTCTTACAAGAACTACGAAACATCAAACACATTATTAACATTATCTACAGTCCGGGAGCCAGGCTTCCCAGCAGCCCTCCTCGGGGATGGCTAAAGCCCATTGGCGGGGGATCGCTGCTCTCCATCCCCGTTACATTATGTATAAATGTATTTCGAGTGATAGAAAAAAATACTATCATAAAAATGAAACACATTGAAAAGCTTATTTAGAAACGATTCCCATTATACCGAGGTACATAATTCCCCATACACAAATCTTTTAGGCAACAAAGAGAAAGTTTTTTTTTTCTCTCTGACTAAGAAGGTGTAATTATCACGATTTTACTATAAACATTACTGTAGGATATTTAGATATGTGAATTTTGTTTACTTGGCGAGCGCATTCTAGTATTGATTTCTGGCCTTGAACTCTCCCTCACATCATTGCACAATGGACTGAACAGAAATTAACTGACCCATTACACACACAAAGACTTGATGTATTTGAGTAGTTCAATGCCTTATCCACACTCACACCCATAAGAAAGACGGATGCTCCAAAAAAATTCTGTTGAAAAAAAAACTGGGTACAATTATAAGTTTAGGAAGCTTATCAAGTGTCTCCTCACCCTTTTTCATTGTTGGATAATATAATTGCAGTAATAAAACAGCTATAAACTAGTTTATATACATTCCATGTATGGGCTTCAATGCGTTCTCTTTTTGCAGTGGTCTGTATTATATGTAAGTGCTCTCCAGGCATGGAGTTGATATTACACATGTACCTGAATAGACCGTAACTTTATGTTTTTGTTGTTTTGTTTGAGTTTCTTTTTTTAATTTTCAGGACCAGGAAGGACCAGGGGCATAACCAGGAATGATGTATTTAACTTTAATCGGTTTACAGGGGCACAGACGGATGCACAATCTATTTATTTTAGTTTTTGGTGTTTTGTTTTGTTTTGTACTGTTTACTGTCCTTTATAGTGTTTTTTTATTTAATATTTAGAAACTTTAATTTCACTTTCACTTTCATTTCATTATTTTTGCCAGCTTCTTTGGATTATAGAATTTAAAAAAATGTGCATAAGACGTTTGCACTGTACTGTATACCTGTGGCTATGCCAGTGCACTAAATGTATACTAAATGTATGCATAAAACTTCAGTACAACATACATCTTTCACTACTTCAGCATGATCAGCGCCATTTTATTTGTTTTTGTTTTGTGTGAGCACATGGTTTTGGTTTTTTGTTATCAGACGTGTCACCTGTCTCAGTTTTTGATCCTTTTGTGTATGTAAATTGATGTTAATTAGCCCATTGTTGTCTGTTCATGGTTGCACCTGTTCCCCATTTACTTTTGGTTTGTCCCAGGGCATTTATACCTGTGTTCTCTGTTAGTCAGTTGCCAGTTTGTCGTGTCTTGCCAAGCTTACCAGCGGTTTTTCTAGTCCCTGGTTTTAATTCGTGTTTCCTGGTTTTGACCATTCTGCAAGCCTTGACCCTGAACATACCAGCCATTTTGTACCTTTTGGATTCTGCCTTGGATTACTGACCTCTTGTTTGCCTGCCCCTGATTTTGGTAATAAGTCTTTGTTACCCCTAATCATCTGCATCTGGGTCTTCTGAGTCCTGACATTATGAACTGGCCAAGCTGGACTCAGCAGACTCAGCCAGGTAAAGACTGTTTTGGAGAGACAGGGTTCCATGCTGGGGAAGCATCAGAGCCAGTTTGATTCTGTCCAGCAAGCGCTGGAGTCGTTTGCTGCCAACATGAGGGAGATCTCTGCAGAGATACAATGGCTTCACCTGATGCATGCTTCCTCTCAGTAATCTCCAGCAACTCCACCTACCCCTGCTCCACTACCCCAGCCTGTGCAAGAGCCCTGTCTGCCTTCCCCTGAATGCTATGCTGGTAACCCCGACACCTGCCGGACATTTTTATCCAAATGTTTACTAGTGGTTTAATTGCAACCATCCACTTTCCTGACTGAGCAAGCCAAAATAGCCTACGTTATTACACTGCTGTCTGGTCAAGCAAGAGAGTGGGGTACAGCAGTGTTGGAAACCGACACTCCTTTTTGTACTGACACTCTCTTTTTTTTCTCATTTTTGAATGAGATGTGCAAGCTGTTTGACCACTCCACACATGGAAGATAAGCTGCCCATCAGCTCCTCCTGATCCGCTAGGGGCGACGGTCAGTCCAAACCCTCACCGCCACATGCGGATGGGATGCAGCCCAGTTTGACACGTTCCTTAATGTTTTGTTGAGGATATATAGGACGAGTGCCACCCGTGTGCTGCCCTCCTCGTTTGGTCTGGTGGGTTTGGCGGGCCAAGCGGTTGACGCAACAATGCCAGGAGAGGTCCAGGAATACACCCCTGTGGCCATCAGAGGACCAACAGCCTCTTCACCAGACCTCTTCTCCTCCTGCTTCTCTGAGCCCCCCAGCCACCTGTCCTGGACCATAGCCTATGCAGATCAACCGCACCCGTCTGTCCCCTGTGGAGAGACAACGGAGACTTACCACCAGATCTTGTCTGTACTGCGGCCAGACAGGACACTTCCTGGCCACTTGTCCAGTAAAGGACACTTTCCAAGTAGACTGGGGATGACTGATGACCGTTACTACTGTTCAAGACTCTCCGACCCTTCGCACATTCCTTCCGGAATCGTTACCCATTACCTCTCATGGCATGCAGGGGGCAACCATGTTCTCTAAACTGGATCTGCACAATGTTTATCTGGTGCGGATCAGAGAGTGAGATGGGTGGAAGACTGCCTTCAACACGTCTACCGGGCACTTTGAATACCTGGTCATTCCTTTTGGGTTGCCCCCTCTGTCTTCCAGGACCTGGTCAATGATGGAACATGTGCAACACATCCGGCGAGTCCTTCACCATCTTCTGGAGAACCAGCTCTACGTAAAGGTGGAGAACCGTGCCTTCCACCAACAACAGTGCCCTACCTTGGATTTATTGTTTCAGCCAGTGGGATGCAGATGGATGCAGCGAAGGCCAAAGTCATCTTTGAATGGTCTATCCCTAACACCCATAATGTGCTCTAGTGATTCCTTGGTTTTGCCCATTTTTATTGACGATTTGTGCATGATTACAGACCCTCACTGCCCTCACCTCGACAACAACCAGGTTCAACTGGACAGATCAAGCCACTCGAGCCTTCAGTGATCTCAAGACTCGGTTCACACCGCACCCATCCTAATTCTTCCCAATCCCACCTGGCAGTTCGAGTTCGCCTCGGATATGGGGGTAGGGGAGGTTCTGTCCCAGCGCTCCACAAAAAAGTTTGTTTTCCAGGTTTGAAACCTTGTAAATGGGGATCTGAAAACCAGTGTGCGTATGTTGGGGAAAAAAGTTTTGAAACACTGAAAATCGAGGTCTGAAAGGGCAAATCTTTATTACATTACATTACAATTGCACTGGTATTGCAGACTCTTCTTTCAGAGCTGAGTTTATAACACCCACTTTTCAGAGATCTGCCCACACAGTTGCAAGCTTGCGACTCATGTGATTTCTGGCAGCGTTGTCACGCAGCTCTGGTCTGAAACTCAAACTCCGACAGAGGGTCTGAAAAAAAATGAAAAAAAGCCAGGATCCTGGAGGCAGCAGAATTTTGCTCTAAACTTGTTGTTTGCTCTCTGCTGAAGTACAGTCAAATCACATGTCGCATTTACTGGATAGGTGGGATGGACTGATTGCTCCGCCAATGACGAACTCGCACAGGATACGCAAACAGGATGCACCATTCTCTGGGCTGTCTGACTGTCCCTTTCCAAGCAGTGCATGGACGTGAAATGAAATCTGTAGTTTACTTCGACTAAAGCATCAAAAACCACGTCTATGGCTGGGAGAGAGGTGAACGACTTTGTCAACAGTACCATGCTGTAGCCATTAACGATACTAGTAACTAATACCTGTGAGTTTATTAGCATGCTTGTGATAATCTGTAGTCACTAGCTAACTGGGGCTGTGTTAGAAACTGTAAAGTATGATGAATTTTCCAGAGCCGATTCCTCACTCCTTCTGATCATTAATTAATACCTGCTCTGTGGTCCACTTCATTAGCGTGCCGGGTGGGCGGAGTATGCACACCATCCGTCAGAGGATGCCCAGTTGAAATCAGTGTGAATGACTGTTGTTTATGACTAATGTTACCACATGGCAAACACAAACACAAATGTTCATCAGTTAATCGCCACGCTCTCAATTAGTAGAATTAGGTGTGTTAGAGCAGGGAGAGATCCAAAATGTGCAGGGCAGTGGGCCCCCAGGACCGGAGTTGAGAACCACTGAATTAGACAACACCTCACCGAGGCTAAATTTAGCTTAAAAGACATAAAAACAGACCTAAAGCATACCTGATAACTTTGTGGTTGGTGTCAACATGTACCAATGCAAGGGAACCTTGCACTGAGTACGATCTTCGCACAATGCAGTCAAGTTGTGCAAGTCGGGACAGGACTCCAGCTGCATCCACATGATGCATCGATGCTTTAATCCTCTCCCACTTTACACGGCTACCCATTAGCAACAAGCTATCCCTTATGACTTCTGTACCCTGCATTGGGCATCTGGGGTTTTATAGCTCTCACCATGTTATCGAGCTCTGAGTCAGTCATGGCGCGGTAGCATCCTGACACTCTCCGGAAAATAGTGCGTTGTGATAACCATTACAACTGAGCTATACAGGGTACTGAGAATTGTGCTTCTAATAAGTAATGCAACTGATCTCTCTGTATAACCAGTCTGGGTCCTCCTCTTAACCCCACAGCTGTCTCTAAATGTGATACAGCTGGATTGTTGTCAACTGCAGCTTGGACCAGCTCCAACAAATGGTTCAACTGCTGCAAAATGTCAGTGCCAATGTGTATCTGATCAGCAAAAGACTGAATTAAAGATTGTGTTGCAGACAAACTCGAGGAAGTCCAAATGAAGCGGTTGTCTTGAAAGTGCTTGCTGCACTCTAGACAGCTGTTCAAGCAACTCCTGAAGGACATCCTGGCAATAAAAGGGCAATTAATTAGAAATTAGTATTCCAAGAAAGCCACAGAAACAACACTAAGAGTTTCGTGCAATACAGCTCTGAAGGCCAAAAGATCTACACATGAAATGCATATCAAAGCATAGGCCTATAATTGTGTATGCAGTTTCCAAACATCTCAAACCTTCAACCTTCCTCCTAAACCATTATCTTGTGATTGACATCAAACTTAGAAGTCATCACTTTTCCCAAAACAAAGCTTTTAAGAGCTGTGAGCAGTAATATACAATAAGTGTGTGTTTTCAACATCATGATTTTTTTTGTATATGTATATTAGTTTTTTAGCTAGTTAGCTAACATTAATGTATACAACATGGCACTGTTAACATTGTTTAAAGTGGCTTTAGTTGAAGTAAACTGCAGATTTCATTCCACGTCCATGCACTGCTTGGACAGGGACAGCCAGACAGCCTAGAGAAGCGTACATCCTGTTCGCGTATCCTGTGCGAGTTCGTCAATGGCGGAGGCTACACCGGGAGAACAGTGACGAATTTGAAACTCTGAAAATTTGTTGCCGCAACAAAAAGAGTGCCGCAGTTGCGAAGAAGGAAAACTCAAATACAAAATAATGTTTGCAGAGATTGAATTTTTTTTTCAGCCTATCAAAACACTATGCAAGCCTTCAAAACTTAGTTTCAATCTTGCAAAACCTTTTTTCATTAGATGTCAAGTTTTCAAACACTGAGTTTCAACCTTTCAAATCTTTTTTTTGCAGTTTCGAAACATGGCATGATATTCATCTCATAAAAATCCACCAACTTTTCCTTTTAGTTGTGATTAGGTTGAATAGTTGTTATTAAGAAAATCTACATCTTTTGCAACTTAATAAAACTTGATATTAAGTCTTTGGGGACTGCAGCCTTGCAGGTCTCATAAATACCATTCAATGAGAAACTTGTTTACACCTGAAATACCGGGACTTTTCCTCTCCAAAAAGTTTGGATTAAAAATAGTTTAATAGTTTAATTAAAATAATTAGAATGGATCCGCCATTCTATTGATGTTACCAATCTGTTTAATGGGGCCAAACCTTTTAGTTCTTAAACTTTAGATTTGAATGTATGGGTAAAAAACCAACAAACAAACAAAAACTCAGGTATATTCTACAATAATTACTTACATTTGTGAATAATGTAGTAATGGTTTACATTTATTAATACAGAAATGTAAACCTACATGTCTTCCGGGGGCACCCGCCTCCCTGGTGATCTGATTGGCCACCCCGTGTGCCCCCCCCGTTTTCATTGGCTCTTATTGATTTGAATCATTGTCGCTTTGAAAAGTCCGTTTTGGTTGCCCCCCCCCAAAATTTAACTGTTGTGCCCCCCACTTGAAAATAATCTGGATCCGTCCCTGCCTACATATAATATTTATTGTGAAATTATAGCATGGATGTATCTAAATAAGAAATATTTCCAGAATCAAATAAATTATATGAATACATTTGCTCAACTTGGTTTTGGTTATTGTAGTTAACTTTTTAGTTTATGGACCACTTGATTGTAATAAAAAGAAATACGAGACATAAGCTATAATTAGCGTCGGCGCTATGGGCGGGCCTTGGGGGTCCAGGCCCGTCCAAAAAAGGTCATTGTGCCCCCTCAGCTGAATTCTCTCCCGGAGATAATGTTAATTATACACTTAATAAAAGCTATGTGAGGTGAACAAAATGCCCCCTGTCAAAGTTGAGTGCCCGTCCGTTCCTTATGTTCTGGCGCCGACCCTGTCTATAATACACTAGTCGATGCAGCTCTGCTAAAAACGTATTACCATTAACCAATTTTTCGTGGACACACATGGGACACGAGCTTTCATCTGCACAAATCGAGCAGCTCTGGCTGCGCGCGGGAAACGGTGACGGTGAGGTGTTGTCATAGTTACTGACTCCACTGCATTGCGGTCTCAAACAAGAAATAAATGCAAAATAAACAGAAAAACATAAAATGTGTGTGGACAAGATATTCCTTTCGTTTGATGTACCCCACGTAATAAATGGTAAAACCAACAATAAAATGTAAGACTCCGTCGATGCTGTTTTAACACTGTCGCAGTTAAATTTAAAAATTACTTTTGGGAGTTCTAACTTCAAAGTCTGCTTCAGTATCTCAGACGAGGATCTAGCTTTTGTGCGCAGATCAGATTATATAAATCATGCCTACGTCATATCTTTTAGCTGGCTTTAACAAGTACTGTACTCGTGTGTGGAGGGGCGGTCGTGTTTTTATTGGTTCGCTCATCAAAACAAACACCCCTTGGCTGCCTCCCTCCTCCTCTGTCATCTGCAGTGAAAGGAGACCCTCAGTTTAAGCTTGGCTGCGCAGCTGGTGCAGCGGAAGCCACGGGGTGGCAGATGCGGATAGCGGTGGAACGTTTGCCGCAGCGCCAAGGGCACGGTCGTTTGCGACCCCTCATTCGCTCGTCGACAGATGTGCGAGCGCGTTCACGCAGCCCAATTTCACCCTGTTTTCTTCAAATACTGTCGACGCAGCAGTAGTTTCTATAGATGTGTAAATAAACACGGCGCGATACAGACATAGGCTCCGGATCCGTAAACAGCTCCATCATTGTTATTGCAGTCAATTAAATAAAATAACCGCAGTGGAGTTTGCAAGGTAAGCCTACTGATGCATGTCCATTAACGTATTATAGTAAAGATTCACTTAAATCTTTGATCATTTTAAGTTTATTGTTAAAATTGTTTTGCATTTGAGATTATGGAAGCTAACGCGTTAGTGTCTGTATCTACTTTAAACGAAAAAAAGGTTATTTTTGTATATTTCTCTCAATGTCAGCCGAGAATTGTGTTCAGTAACGCGGGATGACAAGAACGAAGGGGGACGCTGGCAACTAACAAGACTGTGAGAGAGAGAGAGCTCGAGCATGAACATGGGATACAAGGTAAGCACGCTTTCTGCATGTAGAACAGCCCCGGGCGCGCACCTTCTTCCCATCTGTTAGTGCCGATACCATACGCACGCGCAACAAAGAGCCGCAAAGATTGAAAGCCGTAGAATGCCGGGTGAACCGCTTAACACGAAGCAAGCAGTCCGGTCTGTTTGGAACAAGTGTATTTAGACCGCATTTCATGCGTGTCCCTGCTACAGTGTCGTGTGCTCTGTCCAGCTTTATAGTTCCCACCGAGAACGACACGTTTCTTTTCCAACGCCAGCATTGTAATAAAACGTGTTGTTTCGACGTTAATTTTGGGTTCACAGAGAACCGCTGAGCTGCTGTAAAACTGTGGTTTAACCATGGTTGGCATTGAGAAAGCTAGAGAAGCTTTTTGAGGTTAAACCATACTTACCAACTGTAGCGATAGCAACGGGCACACAATTAATTATTTGGTTTCAACATTTTAAACAAAGTGGTTCATGCTAAAATACTACCGTCGACACACCATCTGTTGAAAGCTGCTGAATTATACTTAAATTTATATTATATTATTATATTGTTTCATTCATTTATTTGCCACAAACAGAATAACAGCGTTATCTCAGGGTTAAAGGAATGTTGTATGGACGTTTGATATATTTCCTTGCTGAACACAAAAACTGTTCCCTGTGACCTCCTTAAACCTTGTCCATATTCACTGCTCAGGCTACACAAGGATGGACAATGTGCATTTGTGAACCTAGGCAGATTACAGTGGAACTACACTCATAATTAAACAGTAGGGAGGCTGGGAGGATCATGTAAGAAGGGCACTGACATTTTTCTTTGAAGGGATTGTCATTGACTACCATCTGTAGTAATCCAATGGCACACGAAGGTAAAATAAATAAAGAAGGAATGCCAACAGTGCTGTAGTGGTGTTTAATAGCGTTGTCAACAAGAGTGTCAACAACACTTTAAAAAACTTGCCAGTTGAAGAAACAACAGATAAATTCGGGTCACAACTAAAATTATTTAGATTTACTAGGTGTAAGAACCGTCTCATCAATTGGTAAAACAAAAACAGTTTATTAGGCAATTATTCTTCAATACCCTAGTATTTAGGATATTGATTGGAGGTGGCACTAATTTAATCAGCTCCTGTTTACTAAAGTCACACTGGCTGCAGAAGGACAATGGCTGACTACAGACGTGAAGCGCTTGCAGCAGAGAGTGTCATATTTCTGAAAAGAGCCCCCCCCATTTCTCTGCCATTTCTGCCCATTGTAATGTATCTGTGCTGTAAGGATAGCCAGGACCACTGAATGATTTGTGGTGGGAACATGAGACAAAGAGACAACTGTCTGGGTTGTTTTAACAGCTGTAAATAATTTACTGAAGGTCAGTAGTTGTGGAGAGTAATGGATTGCTGAAAAACTGACAACTGACAAGTATTGAAAATGGGTGAACCGTAAAATAAAAAACACCTTTGTTATACAAAAGCTACATGCCCTTTTGATCATACATGTTTTGGTACTTTAATTAATTAATGGGGATAATTAGGTAAAACTTAAACAACATAACTTTTTTTACGTAAAGTGTTTTGAAAGTGTTTGTTATGTGTCCGTGTCTATATGTATCTTACCTAATGTCTAATTATTAATTAACTTATTATTAGTTAGAGTATAGTAGATGTAATCTTTTTGGTTATTGTAACTTTATTTACTATCATTAATTTTGTTCTTCGTGTCATATTTTGACAGGGAAAGCCTGTCGAAATTAAGCAATTTATAATAATGGTTATAATCACATCAGGGTAGGTTAATTGTGCTCGCTGACAGTTGATGTAAATGGGTGTGAATCTTCATGTGTGCTTATGAATAAGGTTATGTAAGCTAAATTAGGTAAAACAAAACCAAACAGAACTCTTTTCAGGACTAATATGTAATGATTAGTATAATTAAAATGTCCCTTCTCAGTGCCTGCCTCATTAATTTAGCTCTTTACCTTTTTGTCTATGCTTCTAGCCTGAAGCGAGTGCATTGTTTGGGCAGATCTTTGTGTAAACAGCAGCGTCAACGTAGGAGCGAAGAGACAATAGTCCTTTTCAGAATGATGCTCCGTTGAAGTCATCTCAACATCGATATGCAGTGAAAAATGAAAAAAGTGACAAATCTATTTATGATCATGCACGGTTCACAAGCCCTCACAGCTCACACTTGGCAGGTGGACCTCTGTGTGTTAGAGTTGTTTCAGTCTGGTTGTGCCTCGTGCATTTTCCCGTGGCTGAACCTGGGCAAGTCCAGGGGGAACAGCTACCGAATGTGGATTGTTTCATTTGGTTTTTATTATACGTATACTTAAACAACTCTTGGTAGCCGCAACAAACTAAACATTGTAAAATAAGAGGACTTCCAGTGAGCGAATAATCAAGATGGCTGCTCATGCTGTTTGCCCTGTCTTGGAGAGCTATTAATTCATCTTTTGGCTTTATTCCGAGTCTGCGGAAACTAATCAGAGCTACGGATGATTGATACACCTATCAAAAGAGTTCAGCATGTGACAAACACACCACTGCCTATTAGTTGTTCAATTCATCTACCACATGCTACAGCCCAGAACACCAGAGCTAGCAACTGAGCAGCGCTAATGAAATGGTACTTGACGGGCCTACTTAAATTGCGCTAAAAGACTTAAGGATGGATAGCCTAGCTTAAGTTTTGGAGGATGTCCGAGTGGTGTGATTGGATTTGAGTGACATAAATTCAAAAATGTTATATTTAACATATATTTAAATGGGGGGTTTTTATTTTTCCAAAGTTTTGCCTGTGCTGTTTTCAGTAGCACATATATGTGATTCTGGGGTCTCTATTCATAATATCGGAACTTTGTGTTTGCTACGTCATTCATTTGGTTCACTCTCAGAAAGGGGAGCATCTTGGCTTGACGGCCCATGATGTCTTCCTTCAGTTAGCTGGTGGAGACATGTTCTCCGGCAGCTGACGATCTTTAGTATTTTGTGGCTGTGATATGTTCGGTGTATTTTTATTTTTAATATTTGCTACATGAATAATTACAAACAATGTTTTAAATACCACAAATTTCAATTTTATTTTCCAAATCTAGCAGTTATTGAAATGCATATTTGAGAAAGGATTTTTGTTCTCTTTATTAGGCCACCATAATGTGTGAGATCAAAGTTAAGTCCTGGAACATGGGCAGTTTTAATGCTCCAATCAAAGGAGCCATACGCCTTGACTTTTTACATCACTGACAGGTTGACATAGCCCTTCAAGAGGTGCATCTGAAAGTTATGGATGGACACATACTTTAGAACAAGCAATATAAAATACTTTCCTGTGAAGCAAATAAAATTAAAGTGGTGTGAATTTGATCCAAATTTCCCGCATTGATTTTATCACTGTCTCACATTTGTAATGACAACCAATATTCTAACCATTTTTATCCCACATAACTCTCCTGTTCTGTACTTGTTTAGCTTTCAACCTAAATTAGATTGATAATAGATGGTAATTTATTTCTAACCTTAAATTAAGATTAAATTAAATTAAGTCCAAAATTAAGATTTCAAGAAGCTATTGTGTGGAGGACTGACTGAACTTCTGGAACTGAATGTGAGTTCTACTGATAACCCTTGAACAATATGGAAAGTAACATATTGTATATGCATATTGAGTATCTGTAGATCCTAAAATAAAGAAATCAAATTTTGGATCTTGAAAAAGAAATTTGGCATTTATAATCAAAACAAAAGGAGACCTATTCTGACAATCAAGATAAGCAGTTACAGTTAATAAAAAAGGGCTTCTGTTAAGGCTGAATTCTTAATTCATGGATCTGAACAGCTTTATTATGAATATGCAAAGTACCAGAGCAGACTCTTGGCATTGAGACTTATAAACAATGAGCAATTAAAGATGATAAAAAACCAAATGAGATGTTCAAGGACTTTTACCACAACTTAAATACATTTAAAATAAATCCAAATGAAAAAAATTAGAATTAGAAATAGTAGGTATTAGAATCTACTGCCAAGATGATGAAAAGTTAGCGGCTTAATCCAGAATTTAATTTGAAATTAAACTGGGATAAATCCACACCCATACCCTTCAACCAGGCTTCTAAGAGTCTACCCATTTTTCATTTACATCTACCCCCCACCTCATTTTACATAAAATTGAGGGATTCGCCTATTTAATTATAAAGGCCTGCTCTTTATATAAAATAAGCAAAGTAGATTTTTAAAGATTTTCTTTACGCGTTTTGGAGTGTTAAATTATACTGGGTTTTTGGAGAGATGTCACACAGGAACTGTGTCAAACTGACTTTCCACCTGCACCCAAATTTAGTTTCTCCAGAATGACAATTCTGAGATGGACCTTTCTGTCCTACCCACGCTGCAAATTTCTCTTAAGTCACACTCACTGCTGCAGAGAAAACCATTTTACAATTGTGGTTCACACCCAGCCTCCCACTTTATAAGACATGGCTGAAATCTTCATTTAATTATTATTCTATCAATATCCACTGCTAAGTGCCATGAAACCAAAGATAGAATGGTCTCATACTGGATTATTGCTTTGGAGTTGGTCATAAATTACTCTCTTAATTTTTATTCAGATAGTTTTATCTGGTATGTATATTATAACATAATAAACATATTTTCTTTTAAAATGCCATGTTTAATGGATTGTATGTTTGCCCCACACATCTGAACATAGTTATTTTTAAATGAAAAGTAATACAAAGTTATTCACAAAAATAAAAATAAAGATTGAGTTCCAAGGGAACCGAGGGGTTTATAACCAAGTTGCTCTAAGAGCTGGATTAGTTTAATTCTACCTGAGCTCCTTAATCCCGTAAAACCTAAATTGATCTGATTGGTTGCTACAACCACTTGCTCATGTCCTGGAAAAGCAGGAGTTGCAAAATGGGACTGCCCCGATTGTACAGCTTTGCGGAGGGGCCATTGATGACCTACTTATGGATTTGTGGTTGTAACCCTCGAGGGTGGTGTTTTGTCTGACTCGCTCCAGTTAAAACGTCTGGTGTGGGCCAACACATACCCAGACATGACCCAGAAATGAATTTCCTGACCATCCCAGATAGTAGCTAACTGACATTTGAAAAGGGTGTCAGAAAGAAGCACTGGAAGAATACAGAAACATGAAATTGCAGTATTGTGGGTACAAATATATAACAACCTATGACGACTCTCACATATTTTTCTCTCTCCTCCCTTACCTCGTGTCCTGAACTCAGATACCAGGGGCTGCGATGGACCGGGTCAGCCTGCTATGGCGTCTGCGCCGGCGTGCTCGGCGTGGCGTGCTATGCATGACGCTGTTTTGTGTGGCCATGGGCCTCCTGTACGCTCTCTGCGCTGAGAACAGTGTGCCTGTCACAGACGCCATCTTCGGCGTTCAAGCTCGAACCCGTGCCCAGCCCCGTGCCCATGCTGTAGCCAAGGCGCTGAGGACGGGCGGCAGGGGTGGGGCCAAGCCCATCTTTGTGGATCCACGAAGCCTCCCTGGGGTCGTTCCTGGCGACCCACACCGGCCTATCCCCGTGCTCTCTCGGATCTCGCCAGTCAACTCCACCGCTGAGGGGGAGGTCAGACCAGAGGGGGGCAAGCCTCGGCGGAGAGAGCCAGAGGCCAGTGGGCTCCTGTCTTGGCTACTGCCTCGGCCCTTCCGCCTGCTGCTGGAGGGTATCTTCCGTGGCCGGGGCCGAAGGATCAGCGGAGGGACTGGGGGAGGGGATGCAGAGCTTTTCGGGCCCCATGGCAAGCTGGGACAAGTGTGGGACGACGAGATGTCCAGCACCATGCTGGGGAAGAGGCTGAAGAAAGTGGTGCAGAACTACCAGGTGAGGAGCTGCAGCGGAGGGAGGGAGGGAGGGAGGGAGGAAGGGAATTAAAAACATTTGGAAAAACGTATATTTCCATAGAACTGACTGATCTATAGATTCCGGATTCCCGGTTTATTAGTATATATGAGGCGGGTTAAGCGGGACTGGTAGGCAAAATAGTTTTGTCCGAAAAAAGTGCCAGTGGATACTGCTCCTAGGATGTTGACTTTATTTAACAACGATCTTGCCTGATGCATGGCAGTACAAATATTAGCACATGAACCAGGCATCATGTGAGGATAGTCAGGCTTTGTTAGACATTCCGCGGTCACAATGGCCCGTGTTGCCTCACTTTCCTGTCTCATCTGCATTAATTTCTTTCTCTGCCCCCCTCAGGCTATGAACAAGTATGGAGTGAAGTTCAAGAGCAGGGGCGGCGATGGGGCCGGAGTGCGGCACAAGCTGAGCGGCCCTGAACTGCTGTGTCAGCTGAAGGAGAGAGTTGGGGTCTCCACACTCACCCCTGATCTCAAGCCTTTCTCAGGGCTCTCCTGGGGTTCCCAGCTGCCCCCCCGACCGCTGACCTCTGACCTAGGGCCCTTCAAGAGCTGTGCAGTTGTGTCGTCGGCCGGCTCACTCAGGAGATCTGGGCTGGGACAGGAGATCGGTAAGAGATCCTCAACACATCTCGACACATTTCTAAGGCCTGCCGCCATTTGTAATCACCCCTCCCCCAAGCTCCACCTTTAATGTGCCATTTACTGTCAGCAAATGGAGCCCTGCACAGAACACTACATTATGGCACCGAACACAAAGGATAATCCACTCTACACCCATTTCATCCTCCTTCCTATGGGAAGCAGTTTTACTAGTTTGATCGTGGCAATTTGATTCAATTTTGGTGTGTAATAATGCCTGTTTTGGATATCTAAAATTAAATTTAGATTTGTTATGACTTGTTTTAATAGTCAAAATAGGAATGACAATGTGCAAGATTGTATTTCAGATATCAAATAACCAATGTTAAGAATGCATGCTATGCCTTCAATTAGGTGCATTATGTGCTTATTTGATTAGGCTGTGGTTAATTAGTTCACGACAAAGAGGTGGAGAGAGGGGCATGTTTTGGCGACATATTCGCTCAGACTTGCTAGCCCTGCTGCTTAGCGACAAATGCAGATTTTGGGAGCTTCTCAACATTTCCTTCCAATCTGGAGCATGTACCTTGTACCCCGAGCATGAGACCATTTCAACATTTTTCACAACCTTGGAACAATAAAAAATATATTGCTTTTTTACTCTCCTCTCTTATTGGTTCTGATTTGGTCAGCTGAAAAAATATTAACTTAATTTACAATAGTTTTCCGGTGATGACAAGTTTATACCGGGTCGTCAGAGAGAGGGAAAAAAAACGTGGTAGTTTTAGATGCCCAAATTATTGATGTTTTACACTGAATCAGTGTTACTGAATAAGGAAAAGTTGTGAGTTTATTGTAAGCTGACAATGTCCTTAAGCAAGGAATTCCATCAGCTTCTGTGAAAGAATCACAAGTGTTGCGGAGAGTGAAGAAACACCAGCTGTCTGCAGTTGATTTTGGAGACACATCGATCCTGTATTAAACATGTTTTTATGTGAACAGTAGAAATGTCCCTAGCATCAGTAGTTTTTGATATTAGAATCAGAAATGTAAGCGTATGTCGATAATCAATAAACCTTTTTAAAAAACGCAGCTGATACCAGTCAATATTCACCTATGTTTGTTTATTCTGTTGTTCATTGATCTCCTATGTTCTTGCCATTTCTGGCATTTTTTTCTTTGCAGACTCCCATGATGCAGTGCTGCGGTTCAATGCTGCCCCCACCGTAGGATATGAGAAAGATGTAGGCACCAAGACCACGGTCCGACTCATAAACTCGCAGGTATCGGTATCTGTCCCCATATACTGTGGTTCGGTGCGATTTTTTTTACTACAATTACTATTATAATACAGTGCAAATCGCTTACTGTTACAGTAATCAACAGCTTTTACTGACCATAAACCATGGAACTGAATCACCCCTATACTAACACTGTTTAAATCATTCCAGCATTATGTTTAATGTTTTTGTTTTGTTTACACATATTATGTCATTAAATTAAAGCAAAATAAATATTGAAAAAAGATATTATTAAAATTAATTTTAATTCAAAATTTGCTACTCACTACCCGGTCGCACCTGTCGCGTCCAGTGGGAAAGATGGAACACTGCATGTTTGCAGGTGCTAGGAATAAGAATGTCCAGGAAAGAAAAATAGAATCATTTTTTTTTTTTTTTTTTTTTCCAAAAAGCGCCGTCTTTTTGAATCTCACGTCACTCTAATTAAAACAAATTAAAGAAATGCCGTGGGAATATGAAAATTTCCATAGAGTAAACTTCTCAAGAGAGAGACTTCATCACGAAGACGGAGGGCCGTGGAAAGCATGGGTGAAGCGACCAGGCCTGTGATGGAAATGGTCAAGTGAGAAAGTGTCGGTTTTGTATAGGCGTGGGCTTAACTTGTGCTTTTACAGCATGCAGTGTTCGTGTTGGTTAATGCAGGATTTGAAGGCGTTGTCCAAGACAAGAATTGAATGAAAGAAACATTGCTAAAATATAATTTAAAAATTCATTACACGAATCCACAATTGTCACTTTTAATGATCAACTGTTTATAGTGAACACTTGGATGGATGTGATCATAATGAAGAATGCACTGTATTTATTTTGTATAGGTGATGGCTTCAGAAGACCACCGCTTCCTCTCTAGTTCGCTGTACAGCGCTGGTGTCCTGGTGGGTTGGGACCCAGCCCCTTATTCTGCCGACCTGAGTGAGGTGAGTTCCCTGTGAGGACCTGACAATGTGCTTCGACTCCACCATATAAACAGATCTCTTTCAGCAGGGGACAGCTTAAAAAAATAAACATACAGTAGGCATGACACAGCAAATTTTCTTCTGCCGGAAACACTGAGTCTAAGGGGAATAATCAGAAGATGGGGGTCACCTTCGTGCAGTAGCCAACAGCCTTGTAAATGGAGCTGGCCGTACAATCTGCCTGTATGAATTAATCTTCGACATTATACTTTACAGAGATAGTACTTAAATGTTCCGTATTATCCTGTGCTGTATCAAGTCTAGGATGTAGCATCAGCAGCGCTAACCTGACCTTCTCAGGAGCATCTCGGTGTCAGTCGTCCTAATGTTTTTCTCTCTCTGTCTCCCACCCCAGTGGTACAACCGGACCGACTATCCCATATTCCAGCTGTACCAGAAGTACCGCCGCTTGCACCCCCAGCAGCCCTTCTACATCCTGCATCCACGTGTTGAGTGGCAGCTGTGGGAGAGAATCCAGGACAACATGGCCGAGCCCATTCAAAGAAACCCACCCTCCTCTGGGCTTCTGGGTAGGTGTTGCATGTGGCTGTGTCTGTGTGCGTGTGTGTGTGTGTGTGTGTGTGTGTTAATCTGAGTGAGTTTTTTTATTGTGAGTGTGTGTTAATTATTTTCCATCTTTTACACCGACGGGCATGTCTGTTGTTTTGTGCATCTGTGGATCTCTTTCACCTGTCTGTGTGAGTGTATGTGTGTCTGCTTGTTCATCTAGGTGTGGATCTCTTTCACCTGTCTGTGTGAGTGTATGTGTGTCTGCTTGTTCATCTAGGTGTGGATCTCTTTCACCTGTCTGTGTGAGTGTATGTGTGTCTGCTTGTTCATCTAGGTGTGGATCTCTTTCACCTGTCTGTGTGAGTGTATGTGTGTCTGCTTGTTCATCTGGGTGTGGATCTCTTTCACCTGTCTGTGTGAGTGTATGTGTGTCTGCTTGTTCATCTAGGTGTGGATCTCTTTCACCT
>JAOYSI010074115.1:0-18981 GCA_025775065.1 Hiodon alosoides | reverse complement strand
GATAACAGACAAAATACATCCAGTCAAAAAGTGCAATAATTTATCATTACAATAACAAAAATGAAAATATCCTAATAACATGCATCTAATATAACTATAAATAATGGCAAAAAAGTGCATAGTACTAAGTACTTTACTACATGCGCTTTACCATAAAATTAGATCGCGTGCGTGTGCATGGTTTAGTGAAGCGCGAAGGGGTTGCAGAGAGCATACAGTAGTACTTACTTTCAGCAGTTTGCAGCGAATCTGCGCAGACACCATGTGGCTATTGCGCAGGTTGCCGACCCTAAACATGAGAGTCAGTTTCCCGTCCCTCATTGAAATCACTGCGTGTTCACTAAACATTAAAGTCTCTGCCCTTTTCTTGGGTTGGGACATTTTTATGAACATGCAGCCAATCAAAAAGGCATCCACAATTGATCCAAGGATAGACTGGAACAGGAACAGAATGATCCCTTCGGGACATTTGTCCGTGATGTACCTGTAGCCGTAGCCTATGGTAGCCTCGGTCTCGATAAAGAATAAAAACGCCGATGGAAAGTTATAGACATTGGCAACGCACGGTGTATACTTGTCATCGTGGGCTCTGTGGAGATCACCTCTTATGTACGCTATGACCCACCACATCGAGGCCATGAAAAGCCATGCCACCGTGTAAGTTAGGATAAAAATGAATAAATTCCAGCGCCATTTCAGATCTACAAGAGTGGTAAACAAATCTGAGAGGTATCGACTGGTTTCGCCCCCCAGGTTTCCATGCTGGACGTTGCATCGCCCGTTCTTATCCACGAAGCGCTGCCTCTTTTTCTTCTTCTCGGGTGCCGGGTTATTGAATCCAGAGCCACTGGATGAGGTGGTCACTACCTGGTAATCGTCCCCAAATTTCTTTCGAAGTGCAGACATAATACGCTGACAGCAGTCAGAGAAAATATCCGCAGGATTCAGTGTGCAGACCTTATTCTTTCCCTTTTTTAATGTGACGTGCTGCAGTCCTTGTTTTACGAGCGCTTTTTGGGTGTCCAAAACTAGAGTAGCTTAATTGCTACTTAATATCAAACATTAATCGTTCAACGTCCACTCTTTTGTCAGACGTACTATTGGCAAAATTAAATGCCGAAAGCTTAAAATACCGAAAGAAATGCATAAACATCGATATTGTGACATCGAAATAGTGATAACAATAGAAATCTCTCCATTTGATACGTACAATATTTAATAAATTTTGGACATTATGCACCTGCTATTCCAAAGCGCAACCCGTATTCATTTGCGCTTCCCACGCTGGTACAATGCAGGTTGGTCCAGGAGTTTCGGGGCTTCGTTATTCAGAAAATCCACACCTGAACTTCAGAGTTGCGGTCGTTTTACATAAACCAAGCAGGTCCCAGATCGATCGAAGTAACAGGGATTATACGCGATGGTTTGAATTAAACGGTTCCATTCAATCGTCGCGAAGGTTCAGGATGAACAGTTTGATGTTAGGCACTCCGTGGTAAAAAAAAAAAAAAAACTCCGCTTTTTCTTCCCCTAGTGTGCGCACAAGTCGCTTCCCTGCGGATCTGGCAGCTTTGGGTTTGCGGCTCATGCTAGTGAAGTCACTCTGCCGATGTGCGAACGCCCAGGGCTAGTTTACTGCCCCTTTCTTGTTTTTTGGGTGGGAGGGGGAGGGAATCGCGAGGCTCCGTTTTCAGGTGAGAACGGCGAATTTCCTTTGCTTTCTCCCTATGCGTCTTATGCGCACTGCCTAGTGGTACTCACAGAGGAGTATGAGTCCGTGAGTGTGCGCCTGTGTGTATGTTTGGGGGGTTGGGATTTATCCGTTTATTTCGGAATATAATTATGTAAGTATTCTTCTGGTGTCGATTGCATCATGATTGTTTTTAATCTATTTGTGCATTTTATCTTAAGACAAGTTCCCGAGGCGACAAGTGTTCCATATGAAAATTCTGAAATTATATAACAATAACCTAGTACTGCATTTAAATTATTTGCACGTTGATAAAATTAGATTTGAAAAGAAATGGCAATATTTCATGTAATTTTTTTTAAAAAACTGTATAATTCGTTTTGTGTGTGTTTTTCTTAACTTAAGTGCAGTTTTGATTAACAGAAATCTCGCTTTTCCTCTTTGCAATCGTCTCCCCCCTCAATATGCCCATAAAGCCCAATGGATAGTTAACTCTCATTAGAGTTGGGACAAATATAATTACTCCAGTCCTCGCGAAAATTTTAATATTCGACGGTCTTTTTGGTACTTGAGTACTCTCATTAATTAATACATCAGATCATATAAGAAAGTTTTCACAGATGACCATTCAGCTCGTGCAAGCTCGTCTAGTAGCTTTCATATTAGGCAACATTTTTTCTTAATATTTTAATATAGTTAGCTACTAGCACATAATAGCTACTAGTTACTATTTCTGCCCTATATGTAGAAATATCATAATATTTAAAACAAAAACAAAAAAAAACCTTATTGGCAAATATGCGTTGTGACGTTTTCACCGTATATTCAAGATTTTAACAAAAAAATAAATATATATTTATTGATCCAAGCAATATACACTCGAAAAAAATATATTTTCGGAGGACATTTTTCTCTGTTGACTTGGAACACCGGGGAGAGAAAAGTAGAACGAAAAGCACGAGTGAGAGACCTGGCAGTCGACATAATATAGTACGATGCTATTTTGGACGAACGGTACCATCAAACTAGTATTAGTTTATGGAGCGTAATACTATTTTCCAAAGCTTCCTTTCCTTGTCAGATTAGCTCTACTTTAAAAAGCCACCGCTCTCAAAGCATAAAACTAGTCCTATGCCGGTTCGAGTTTGAGCTTTCAGATGCCGACCTGATGGAGGCACCTGGCAGAATCTGATTGGCAGGGAGACATTTTGGCAACAACATATAATTGGCGAATCCAAATTTACTTTCAAAAGATTATTTTAACTTTTCTCTTTTTTATGTTTAAGTTGTCTTGAAAACAACGTTTTCCAAATATTCAAACCCGGGATCTTGCACTGTGGTTATTTATGTATGTTGCCAGGCCTAAAGTCACTTGGAAGTACATCTGAGTACCAACTAGCCTGCACTACTTTAAGCCAGTCAGAGATAAGGAACTGATACTACTAATTAAACTGCTTGAGCTACTCACAGGAAATAAAAATTTCTCACTAATAGTTCTAAACAAAAATTGCTCAGATGTACTCAGCCCACCCCAAGGTGCACACTTTACAAGCTAACCCACCTTATGGCCTTATTTAAAAGGGAAGTATTGTTGAACTGCTAAAAAAAGTTTAGACTTTAAAGTCCTTAAAATGTTCACGCAGCACACCCAGAATACAGATAATACAATTCAAAGTGCGTTGCTTTTGAGCTGCATCCTTTCTGCACTAATTAGACACAACTAAATATCTTCCTTTAATCAGCGTAGTTTAACGATCCCTCTCATTTTTCGCTAGAGGTGGTTTAGAGGGTCATTATCTCATCAAACGGACAAAAAATTGCTACCAGTCTGACCTGTGTTGAACCATTGTTTTCAGGACTGCTAAAGTGACTCTGAGGTATGGAATGTGAAAATCTCTTATTTCAGCTTTGTTTCTCCGTTCAGTGCAAAAATCATTTCCAATGCACCTTATTAGGGCCATTAAACTTTAGAAAGACCCTTATTGTCAAGACGATGCGGTGACTGTTTTGCGACCACGTGAATCAATTGCTCTGAGAGGTCACATACATTTCCCTGACATCAGCAGGTTAAATCTCTCAAAGAGAAAGACCAACAGAAAGTTTTCTGCTGCAATCCTCTTAACACACTTACAAAGGCAACAAGTCTCACTGGCTAAAGCCCCACTTGATGGGCCTGTGAAGCGCCCATCCTCTCCACGCCGAAGATCATGACACTCACAGTGAGGCTGCTGGGGGGCACCTTCCAGCCACGCACCGACAGGAACCTTCTGCTTCTCTGTTATGTCAGTCGGGGAGCTGTTAAAAATAAAAAGGCTCCATCGATCTTAGTCAACAGACGGCAGTAATTCCGCCCTTCAGGGACTGAAAGCATGACTGCAGGACTGGGAAACTCATGCACAAATACAGTATGAGTCAAGCAGCCCTGACAACATCTTGTCAAATGCTAGGTGTGTCTTCGGTTCCACATATGTGCACAATCAGGACATCACAAAGCCAATGAACAGCAGGATCCACTAAAGCAGATAAAAAGGCGGCCAATCACCATTGCCAAATATCTATTATCAGAGACATTAGTGAAAGATGAAGGCTGACCAGTGCTTCAGGGACAGTCAGCGATGCAGTCACATGACAGATGGCTAACATGAAACGGGACAGAAATAATCATTGGGCACACACGATTATATATGATTAGAAAGCCACTGAAAGACCATGGCAATCTCGCTAGTAAGTGGAATGATTAAATGGTTGTTGTCAAGGCATGCAGCTATGCTGTAACCTTTGAGCTAAACCAGCAAGAAAACAAAGACACCAGCCCATAGAGCAGCATTTCCTTTGAACGCATTCAATAACAGCAGCTGACCAGCCACCTTCTGATCAGCACAACAGAGGCAGTTGCTTAGTAGACATTATTTTCCTGTTTCCTTCTATCAGTGACCCCCGGCCACCTTGACATACTATTTATGTTTGCTTTGCGGATATTAGGCACTTCCTTTTAGTCACCCAGGATAACGCCACTACAACTACATCACTGGGTATAGTATCACTGTGTGTCTTAACCAGTTTAGGAATCTCCTACACTCTCTGATGATGGAAACTGACTGGGTTATGGGGGGCCATTTGACAAAGCCTCACAGTGACTATGGTGCCGATTAGGAAACGTTTTAAAAAGTCATAATTTGATATCACAGCCCTCATGGCTTGTTTGGTCTAAAATCTCCAAACCAAGTCTCTTATTAGGAATGCATTTCTACTTATCTCCACTTATGTCTCAAGAACCCATGTCTGCCATGATGAATTCCTGTAATCTTTAATTTCCTGAATAACCTTTAAAAATCTTCTAATGATCCCTAAGTTCGGTTGACACCAACTTTGGTATACATACACTCTAGGTTACAGATATATAACTGCAAAAGAAAATATCCAACATTTGTAAATTCCTAAAACGTTCATCAATGTAACATGTTTTTATATATAAGAAATTAAATTATAGACATTTTAAAAACACGAACGTTACATACTGTTGAACTTTGCATTTATGTGTCCATAACATGACATGTAGTTGTAAGCAACTACAAATCAAAAGAATTTCAATTTTGGAGTACATGGTTTTATGACCTTATGTAAATGTCGACTGGAAAGTTGCCTATATCGTAAAATACCAGATTGACAGCCAATCATATATATATATAGTCTTTCCTAGATGGCTGTGTATTGTAAAATGCACTTGGTAAAATGCCTTTGATTGACTGGCATGAAAATACAACAAAACGAAATGCTAATTTGAAAAAAATTTTTAAGTATGTTCAGGCACATAATTCCCCCATCACACTTCTAATTAAAAGCTTTTCAGAATGGAGGCTGCAAACATTTGGCAACTGTGTAATATGATCCTGCCTGAGTAACAGGAGAAGGCCTCATGTGGTTAGTATTTACACAGAGCATAAAAAGAAAATCCGATGAGGAACACTAGTAATGGAAATTAAAGTGGTTTCTAGTTTTTTACTTAATATAATATACTTGCCTTTATTATCACTAGCAGTCATTAAGACATTTTCGTGTTGTTAAGTGATTTATGGTGATAAGTGATTGGACCACCTTTACTGACTGTGCCACTCGGGAGACCTTTAATTATATTCTTTCGACAAATGTTAACAATGTTGATCCAGAAATGTATACAACTTAGTATAACAGGTGTAAGAAGTATCGTTGAAGAAATCACTGAGCAATTTTACATTAATAGTTCATGCTTTTAATTGGTGCTGTACAATATGTGATGATTAAATGAAAATAAAATGATTAAATGCTCTCTGACCTCGACCTTAAACTGGTATATTTTGTTTATATTTTAATCCTTTTAAATTCAGATTTATGCTCTAGGCATATTACAGGGAAGGTGGTTGATGTATTATTGCCATGAGATTCCGTCCTTATCTATGTCTCACTGACTCACAGATCCTGTTCAGTATCTTCCTGTTCAGTATCATCCTCACTGATCATTACACTATCCCTGGATTTATGATGAAGTACTGAGAGGCTTCATTTTCACTGAGTTCTGTTCTTTGACCTACAGGAGACAGTCTCAATTTAGTGTTATTAATATTTTATTTGGATGAAGATCTTAGCCGGAGAAACTTGGAATTCCAATGGGGCAAGTTACTATTGGTGCATTTCACAAGGCAGGATTTCAAGACTCTCTGCATATTCTGCTAATTGCTTGGTAGGCGTCTTGGAACCATGATGGAGGGGGCTTATTGGTTAATTCTCCACACCTGGATTAGCCAGCATAAAGTCCTGCAGTCTGGTGTTCTGAAATAGAAACTTCCCATTCAATCTGTACCGCTGGTTTCCCCCCTACAGCATTTCTTGCCACGTTTAGTTTATTTAAATTATTAGTTGCAATGTTTTAAAACTCTAGCCTCTTTTTATTTATTTACCACTGAGAATGGGCACACCTGTTGATCTGTTTGGCTGGCTGTTAAGGTAGACCGTAAAAGATTTCTTTTCTTTTCCTTTAAAGCAGGAGAAATTTAGATCACCAGCAGGAAATTATTGTGTAATTTTTTTCTACATGCCCCAACCTCAGGTATATTTATAGGACAAGATATTAAATTGCGATAGGATTCAGTCGCAGATGTCTGTCAGGTTAATGTAACGCCATAACACAGGGAAGGAGAGGATTAGAGAGGCACCTTCAGTAGCAACCTGAGATGTATGGCCCTGGTCGTGTGAACAAATGAGGTGCCAATAATTGTTTTGGTCGAGTGGTGAAAAGGATGCAGATTTCCAAGAGGGACACAGCTGCTGTATCTTGGAGAATGTTTTTTAAATTAAATTTAATTGTTGTAGTGAAAATCCAGCTGGGTATTTTCTCTAAGCAGAAATAGTAAATAACAATTCAAACAAATTATGATATACAGGTTTTTTTTTTTTTTTTCCATACCGATCCACTCTATTGCCGTCCGAAATGATTATGAGCAGTTATATAAGTATTGAAGAGTGTCTACGTATTTTTTTCATTGTATAGATTTCAGGAGCCATTTGCCTCTATAGATATACACTAAAGAGCCGCAACGTTATGACCGCTCACAGGTGAAGCATCTTCCAACAAGGGCACATGTCAAGGTCTGTATACATACACATATTGTGTATTTTTGTCAATGGAAATGTGGTAAATGTCAATATATGATCCAGAATACGGGAAATCTTAAATTTGCTATAAAGAAACTCTACCACTAACAATCCAACTTCAGCAAATCACATCAGGAATACAGGAAGTAAAAAGTTACCTCTGCGTAAAAGTGGTATTAACCATGCCAGGGCAGACGTGCCATCCATTTCATGATTCCAATCTTAAATATTTCATAATGGAAAAAATTAGTTTCCAAGTGTCGCTTGTAGCCCGACAGAGAGACCCTGATTGATAACACATCCATTACTCCAGGTCACTTCTTGCAACACCCCTCCCTTTAACATTACAATTTTGCCAGATCAAGAAAACTAAATCTTTCAGTCTTTACAGAGGCTCTAACTGCGAGCAGTTCTTTAAAGATCCTGTTTTAGGAAGTAGGGACCGTAAAATCTGGGACAGGGCAGCCCACCCCACAGACTCAGGATCTGCCTTCTGGGTCGAGCAGAGTGGCCCTTTTGTGTGAAGTCCGACATTGTACTGCTGTCCCAGCTCACTGTCTTTTCCACATCTTGAAAGCTGAAAAGGACAAGTTCTGTACTGTTGATATACACTGTACAACAGACACCGTGCCCGATTGACAAAGTTTGGGCCATTGGGGGCAGTTGACGGGCGCCCCCACCCAAAAAGATACACATGTGGAGGGAGATTTAATGAGCCAATCCATTCTGTATGCTGCAATAAGACATGTTATTAGTTAACGAGCACATCCTTCCCCCACTTTGTGTAAAAGGCTGCCTACTAAGCAACCCTGTTTTTGGAGTGCAGACTCCCCTCTTTCAGTTAACACAGTCTGGAGTCGTTCATCTATCTTGGTCCATAAAAAGGGGTCCTTTATGTTTCCATGACTTGGGCTTGAGCAGGTGGCACCAGCCCCGTTTGTGATGGACTGGCTCGGGCTGATAGACAGGAGGACAAGTGATTTGTAAATTAGTTCTGCCGCCTCCATGCTGCTGACGTTGTGTGGGCATTGACCTCTCTCTCTAATACAAACTATGGCTTGAAGGGCTGCCTCTCTTATTTTTTTATGTTTTTTTTGCTTTGGTTTGGCAAACCGTGATAATCTTTTTTTGTTTGTTTTGATCTAGCTTGACATTGTTGACAACATTTTTTGGCCACGCATTTCAAAATTATTGTCAGATCCCCCTGGTGGTCTGAGGCCTGTGGGCACCTGCCCCATTTGCCAGTCTGGCCATGACGGGCAGCATGCGTTGATACGGGATTGCATGTAGACCTTTTCTTCTCATGAAGACACAGATGGATGTGTCTATTATTATTGTGCATCTCAAGGCTGCACTAGCCACTGTTGCCGCCTTCCTTCTGTTCACAAATGCCTTTTTCTCTGTTTAGACATTTTTCCACCCGATTTGATGAATGGCGCGTTTTTTCAGAGGTGTCGTTGTTGATCCTCTGCAGGCAGCCTACAAACGTGTGCTGGGGACAGTGTTTGTTTCCGTCACGTTACAGTACAGACAAATCGGTACATACAGAAATGGTCGTCTAAAAAGGCTTGCGTGCAGCAACATTGGTTTTGAGTAGGACATAACCCGAGGGCTGTCAAAAAAGCATGCGTTGTTATGAGAACTTAACCGGGTCGATTGCTTTTGCTCCATTGGATTACTTCTGTAAATACAGTTGACTTCCCCATCATTACTGCTCATTGTGTGCCGTAATGCACTTCCAAAGACTGAGAGGTATATTACTTGTGATTCAAAAGATGCATTTTCCTGTTGTGAAATTCGCCTCAGTTTACATCATTATCATTATCATGGTTCATTATTGCAATTACTTAAAATTGAGCCTCATGTTTATTATTACAATTACTTCTAATTAAGACACTAATCTCCATTACTGTTAGATTATTTAATTCAGGGGCTCTCGAACTGCAATCCCTGCGGATTGCTGGATCTCCCGATTTTCATTTTAACTTGCGCCAAAATCATTTAATTGGAGTCAGTTCTGTGGATTGTAAATGATCTCACCTGATGTTTTTCAAGTTTTAATCAGATGCTGGAAAATCTGCCGACCCTTTGGCCTGCAAAGATAGCAGTTTAAACCCCAGATTCAAGTAAGTAAATCTATTAACTATTTTAATTTATTAAATTGCATTTTACAATATTATTTCTTATGATACATTTCCCCAAGGCACACATTGGCTTTGTATACCCAGTTAGGTGCAACTGTGACACAAAATTCGCTTTTCTCACAGCAAAGTAACCCCTCACACATCTCACCATGTCGGTAACAGAGGTGGTTCAACAAACATGTTTAAAAAGTGAAATCATAATTTATTTACTTAGCTTGTGAAACATATGGCCTTAATACGTAACATATCATACCCTTTAGGCATGGAGATATGCCATATCATTATAATGATCCTATATTTTCAGTATTGTCTCCAATGTCATTGCATTGAACAGTTTTGTGCGTGTCTGTGCTTTTAAGATTTATTAATCCAAACTGCGAGAGCAGACTCAACACAGTGGGCGTTCCTGATCCAGTCAATCGCACTGTTAATCCCTCCCACTTGAGTCACAGCACGAACTCCCAGAGTTCAATATAAAGATTTGAGAACAATGATGCATGTGCTTTCTCCTCACCTTACCACCCACACTTCAAGATCAACCTGCTGTCCAGCTGTTTTATCAATATGACATGGTGGCTATGATGTTGTAACTAATCTAGCCCTGCAGGGACCTTTGTTGTTTGGGTGAAGAGTTCTGAAGGTGAGGTTCTCCTATGAATCAATCAAAAACTGCACGACAAAAATCTACTAAGAATAGGTTCACATTTAAATGTTCACATTAAATACCGGTTTAACAAGTTATCACATTGCATAGATTGGCATATTGAGGACTGTGGTAACAAAGAGACCTGGGACGGGTGTCACATTCAAAGAGAAATGCATGCATGGACTGCGTGTTAGTCGCATTGAAGAGAGAAACAAGTTCCAAGATGAAAGATATATGATTCCTGCATGTGTTGTCGGCAGATGATACAACATGTGCCAACTTGGTACTTTGTTGCAGATACACATTGCCAGAAAATAACACATGCTGTGTTTTCACCACGCCCAATGGCTTCTGTTCATTCATGTTCAGTGTGCAGGTCCATCCTCCACTGCAGAGGTGTCTTTGGAGGAGATGGTTTTGGTCCGGCTTTTGGTCTGACCTTCACAAAAGTTACCATGCCACAAGTCCCTGTTATTTGGGCTTACAACTCACGCTTTGCGTAACCAGCGCTAAGCGCTGAGCCATCATTGCATAAATTACTTCTCATATCCACAACTGAATGAACTCAAAAAGGCTTTCTTTTGCCACTAACCATGAGCATTGCCCTTTTTCACTTCCATGTGGGGCCTTCTTCAAAGCCCTACTCAATATTTAGAAGGATCAGGTAATGTATGTTGATGCGCTGTGAGGCCGTAGTCTTTTTGAGGGAGGGTTCACTGGGCTCGAACTCCACAGCACAGCCAACGTGCTGCTGATGTGCAAAGGTTTGCCAACCCTTTCCATCGCTTTGCAGCCGGACAGCGGAGCGCTAGCTCAGAAGTGTGAGGAGGTGTTTCCAGGGCGACCGTCTGTTGTCGTGCCTGAATCCTTTCCGGGACTGAAGCCAACCAAAATGGCAGGGGACCAATCAGTGGCCCTGACAGATTCGGGGACTCACTGGTCTCAATTATTTTTGCGTGTTGTTTAATTATTGAACTCCGAAAGGCCAAGCACGCAGCAATCGCCCCCGGTACACAGTGTGGTGCGTACACACAGCGTACCGCAGCGAACAGTGGTCACGGAAAGGAGACGGAGGCTCTCAAGTTACCTTATATCCTTTTCCTCATAGTATCCAATGGTCGCTATGAAACTAGCTCCTACTCTCTGTGCTTTCACATATTAATATTGTAAAGTCCCAGGATGCACGTCTAGCACTTGTCTTGTAATGGCAACACATGAACACCATGCCAAAGTCCGTGCATGGATTCACTGTCTGTAAAAAGAACTTAGCAAGGTCTCAGAGAAGCAACATTGTCCCCAATATTTTCAGTGGTCCTGATCAAACAATAGCTTCACTCTGAAGAATGTGTAAAAGTTCAAACACGCTTTAAAATATAAGACATACATAGTATACAAGAATAGTCCTGCAGCATTCTGTTTGTCCCCCCTCCCCAAAAACAAGGTTAATGGGTTGATCAAAACGGCAAGGTAGACATCTCTGTTGGGCCAATTTCAGAGAATAATCTGAGCATGGGTTTAAACTCTGTTTAAATCAGATTTACTTTTTAAAGAAATAAACCAAACGCAACAAACCCTAAGATAGGTTACTATTAACTATTAAACTCAAACCTAGCAAACATTCACATTCCCTCCACACCCTCTATAGGAGAATCAGCAGTTCAAACCCAGTCGATTAATTGAAACATTAGATAATCCGGATAGGAGAAATACATTTCCCATAGTTTATCTGTACAAATTGGGACAATGTTAAAACGTCAGGTCCGCTCAATTATCCCAATCGCCAGCCATTTAGCTTAGAATGCTAACCTCCTCCACCTGTAAATACGTGTTCACTACACTCCGACCGGCATTTATTTTTGTTTATAATGCTGCAGTGAGCAGTGATGGTGGAAAACTATTTAAATTAATGTGAATGCATATTGACAATTGTTTTTTTTTTATTCATTTGACATCACAATCCTCCAATTAAAATCAGTGTGTTAATATAACTGACCTATTTGAGTATTTTATTCCATGCGGAGCAGAAGTGTAACCAAACATCTTCCAGCTCACAGGACCATTGACTGAGAATCTAACCCAGGTCCCTTCACTGTCAAACAATAGGATCTCATTTTTGTTCTGAAGTCAAGTGTCCGACTCAAATACTGATGCTCATACTAACACTTAGATAAAGGTGTGTATTATTCACTACAAGAACAGTATTTATGTTTTATTTATATTTACCTGTATGTTGATAGATTTCTTTAGGAGCTTTTTCATTGCCAGGCACTTTGGCACCACTCAAAGCTGTCCTTAGCTTAGTGTAATAATTGGTAGCTTTAGTGAAGCCGGCTATTAGGCGTGATTCCCCCTTCTGAATTGTCTACCTCTGAGGTAGGATTAAGGGTTTTCTGCCATTATGGGGCACCAGTCACTCACTTTTTTTTAGAATCTACGAGGAGACTAATTTAACTCATACTTAATCTGAGCTTGTTTTAATCTGTAGAGTCCAATTTATCAGAACAATAAGACAACACAATTCATAAACCGACATTTTTATTTACTAATATATTTAGATATGAGGAGACGGTAGTATAATGCGACATTTCGTTTGCTGAAACGCAAATTTAACCTTTATTTAAATTTAAACTAAATTAATTATTTAAATTTAACTCTGGAGTCTTAAATGATTCTGTCAACTTCGGGATGTCGGGACTGGCATCACGGATATTTCCATCATGGGTGGTTGACTGAAGTGAGTTGTCAGCCCTGTTGCAGAGGTGAAAATCACCTGGCTGCGGCTTTCTATATAAAGCAGGCTGACTGGCATCAAGGAATTCGGTTATTGTTTGTTTGAAAGTTAAAGTGACCTAAGCTACTTTGAATGTGTTATGAATGTCGGTCGGAGAAACAGCCTTCCCTACTGGGCTTTTCGTGTAGATTTCTAGGGTTTACCGTAAAAGTGCAACAAACAGAGAGCATCCAGTCGGCAGCAGCAGAATGGCATCTGGAAAACAAACAACTCATCGGTCCTCGTGGATGGTTTATTGCATCCTAGCTAAACGACGGTTCGGAAACCTTGTGGAATCCATGGCCTGAAAAATTCAGTCAGACCAGATACTACACGGGTGTACCTAATAAACGGACTTCTGAGTTCATAATATATATTGTTGAAACCAAATTGATATAGGCAGAACTATGCAGCTCTTGTATGTGCATTTAAAAATATCTTTCTTCAGCAATCTTTTCATTGCAGTCGCAGTTCATCCGTCTCCCTGTGAGATGCCGAGGAAAGAGCTATTCTGGGTGACAGTTGACTTCCACCCTCTCATTATTAAATTCAGTCACATTAAATGGAATCACAAATACTGTGTTGAAAAAGTCAAGCCGGTTTTTGGAGCTCATACTTTGGAGATTTAAATATTTAAAAAAATGTTAAAAAACAAGTATTAAACTGTGGTTAACTGAAAATGAATGAAGCCAACTGTCTTACACTTCCTTAATTTTTCAGGGCTGTAATTATGAATTAATAAGCTGTGGGTAGCATACGCAGTGTGACAAGTTCAAAGACATGGGGGCCCTCTGAATGCATATTTTTGATTTTAGATTTGAATGCAGGGTCAACTCAAAAGAAAACACAGCTGAGTAGCCGAACAGGTCAGTCGGTCCCAGACCCCAGATGTTAAAAGCTTATTGCCAAAACATCTGGATATTCTTTCACTAGCTTTTGGATTGTAAAAAATCAATTAAACGTTAAATCTAAACTTTTCCTTTACTCCAACTCTTATATATTCATTATCTCTCAGGGATTTACTGAACCAAGTCCACCTTCTATTTTTGCATCTTTTGCTGGGGAGACTTCCTTAGTGTACTATATAAACTCCATTATACAAAGTTATAATGGAGCCGCTTGAGGTCCCTGGAGCCAGTCTGATGTGAAAAGCACGGGTGTCTGGGGGGAAAGCTGGCGCTGCAATTAATCTTCCAGGAGAGCAGGGAAGGCGGTCGGACGGCTGGCCTTTCTCACAAAGACAATCTCCAGTTGGACAAGCCGGGGCCGGACTGCATAATGGGCAGGCGTCGCTGTGTGCTGACGTCCTTTAGCGAGTATAACCTTCATTTAATTTCAACCCAAAATCAGGACCAATTGGGACCGGGAGACCCAGAAAACAAACCCCCCTTGGTGTTGTGCCAGTTACTGGTCCGTGTAACATGACTGTATCACGGGGCACACTAGAGCAGCAGAAAATGTATATATTATGGTTCTGTTACTGATTATGAAGGCATGGATTCGGAATTGCTTCATTGTGGTTTGGATGTCACGCATTAGCAGCAAGCACGGCCACGGCTTGGTATACCAGCATATTGTGTAGCGGGGCAGAGCCATAAGGTTCCGGGGATTTAAAATCACCTGTAGATCATTCCGAAGCCAATTTCTACATTTCTCCCACGGAGAAAATCTCCAATTAGGAGTAAGGGAACGCAATGTACTGAAATAATTAACACCCCGCAGAAAAGAGTGGACAATTCAAGCAGGCAAGAACTTTTATTACAGGAGGCTGGACAGGGGCTGCTGTCGTGACCCGTGGTCACGTGGTAGAGTACACTGAGCTGGAATTAATAAAGTTGTCAGCTTGATAGTCAAAATCAAGAATGGAATGGGGTAGGGGTCTGGCATTGCCAGCTTACCATCAAATTGGTGTGTGCCGAACGCCTGCGGTTATTTGGAATTATCGAAGGTTGTCAGACCCCAGTCGACATGTAGAATGAACATCAGGCGTCAGGGATGTCGTTAGAACTTTGAGTCCATCAAATAATAGTGTAGAGCAACGTTCTGTAGAGTTGCATAGTCATGTACGGTGGGTCTAACACAAAGTAGAGGAACTAAAAAATTGGGTGGAGGAGAGTCCAGTGTTGCATGATATTATCAAAAAACTGCACAGCATCAACATCGGAACCCATAGAAATTTAGAACCGGCTGGGCATTGTGTGTTCACTCACTACGGGTACAGTATTCTTATACAGTTCTTTTGAAAAACGTATGCAAATGACCTGTCATACTTGTGCGTCTCGGCCCGTTGTAGCTACAAACCGTTGGATGACGGCGTGCTGCCGTGACTGTACAGCAAATTGTAATTCTGACATTTAATGTAATGGAAAATTGTAGGGTTGTGATATCGGGTCATGTTCTTACCAGGCTTCTATCAAACGAAAGGGAGTTCAAAAGGGAATCGAGCAAATGATTTTTTCATTTGTTCGTTCAGGGAAATCTATTAAGCTCAGAAGCATGAAAGGTTAAAATGATCTACGTTTTTTTGTCACAGGTCCAGAGAAAGAGGAGTCACATCAATTGGGTTTTGCAGGGTGACACTGAATGGCGTTTATCTCTTATAACCGCACAATCGTGACCTTTTAGGTGATTGTCTCATTTACTCACAAAGCACCGTCTTCTCTGTCGGACATTGAGAGTGGCCCGGATGGTTATCTATCTGTCTGTCCATTAAGCACAAGAGGCTGATTTCTCTCTCTGGCCAGTGATCCGTCTCCTCTCGGGGGGCAGTCATCAGACGCTTCTCAGAGTGAATATTGTCAGGAACCGTGGTCACGATCAGTGACAAACCACAGAGAGGAGACCACAACACCATGGTGCTCAGTGGCCAGGAAGGTTATTTCACCCTAAGCCCAGTAAGTTCCCTTTGGTTAACATCATTAAAAAGACAAAAAACATCCTGAAAATTGTGTCTTGAGTTTGTTTTAGCTAGTTCATAGTTTCCAGAACAGAAGATGCCATCTGCACTTTCTAAAAGTCTTCATTTCATGAACAATAACTAGCCTATAGTATTTGGATATCATTGTGAAATCGATTTATTTGTCCAGGCCACTTTCTGTTATGGCCAAACTCCGTAAGACCAGGGTCCATGCTGTCTTCTGTTCACCCTGCAGAGCTAAACATATGCAGTTGTGCTACTACAGTTAAAACTCATTGAACCACAGATAAACTCAGTCAGAGCTCATTGGACCACAGGCAACCACAATCAGAGCTCACTGGACTGCAGGAAACCAGAGACCTCTTTGTATCTCAGGCTAGCGTAGTCAGTGCTCACTAGATAGCTGGGCACCAAACTCAGAAACCACTGGACTACAGGTGACTACACTCAACATTCTGAGATGAAATGATCCAACAATAAATGTATTAGACTCCTACGAACCCTGTAGCCAGGTTTGGGGAGATCCACTCACCGCCGCGCCCCCATGCTGATGAAAACCGCGCGAAAGACAGGCACCGGGCAAGCCCACTCCCTGCCCTCCCCCACACATCCACCCACTTGTAGTGGCAAAGGAAGCTGAAAGCAGGCGTGGCAGGGACAGGAGACGCTGATTTGTAAGGGAGGCTGGCGTAGCGTCTCACGCGGTCATGGACATGTTCCTCAGCAGCCACTGCTGGGAGCGGCTGCCCGTGCAGTCCCTGAGAGCGGGCGCTGTCCTGTCACCGTCCGACGGCGTGTCCAGACACTGGTTACTGTTGACGTGCAGGAGGGTCAGCCGCTGAGGGAGAGGACGGAAACACAGCTCAGTAATCCAACCTGTCAAAGAGTAATAAAACTTATAATGAACAGGAGTCAGAATGTCTCCTGTGTTGGTTCTAACTCCGTGCTTTGAACAGCCAAAAATTTCAGAGTGGAAAAAAGTTCTGAGAAAGGTTTAAAATCACTTAAATTTGTTATTCAGCAACATGAATAAGACAACATGTGTTTCTCCTTGGCCTATATTTGTCAGGATAATTTATTTGTCTTTGATTAAGTAGAAAGACATATTGAAAGTGTAAGGTAGTTGAAAACTGCCATTAGTATTATACAGTTAAGTTAATATAAACACAGTCAGTGACACATAAAACTGAATAACAAACCACCAGACTTTAAAGCATGAATGTCATCAGGTCTGTCCATTCCTTATTGCAAATACTAAATAAAAAAAAATTTTTTGTTGTTATTTGTGACTGTTCTCTGAAGAACTGCTGTGGCATCCCTTAATAAGAAATTTGTGAAGAAAACTCATAACAAATGTTGCACGTTACGTTAATTGTTACAGATGCCTGGAAAAAAGGTGCCAATCAAGCAACTTGTAGAAAATATTTAGTGTTCACTACATGGCATGTAATATTGTTACATAATGAGTGTAATTCCCCTCAAGTTAAAGGACTGATGTTGATTGTAAGGACGTGTTAGCACTGAATTACATGGTCGATTAAACATTTCCTCCCGGAGGAAGAACAAAGGAAGTAAAAATTCTAAATAAGGTAGAATTTAATTTGGCAGTCCTGAGGCTGCTTGTCTGTGTTGCTGCTGATCTGAGAACAGCGGTTTTAAACTGGTACTGAAGATAAATTGCATGACAGTTTCAGTATGTTCTTTTTGACGCTTGGCAGTTTGAAAAAAAAACCCTCTTAAAAACATACTGGTACTTTATAGCTTGTTTTTTTTAATGATCCCACTAAAAAGACTTAAATATATTTCCGTTTTTGCGCCAACCCATGATTTCCTCACTCCAGACAGGGAGCGGGGAACATAACCTATTATTGAGCGTCTTTGCTGCGCGTTTATCCGATTTATATTACATCAGTTTACCCGTTTCATATTACATAACGCTGAAAACCAGGGAAACGCAGGCGGAGCAACAGCAGCTCTCAGCCTTTAATACTTTTCCCAGGTTATTAGTGCATTTCCACGACATTTAATAAGCTGCACGCTCCTGTCAAACTGGTCCACTCTGCCTTTGAAGAGGTTCTTTAAAGCTAATGGCACGGGCACTCTGCGCCGTGCAGCGTCTTCGGGGAAGGCTGGTATTTGAGCTGGTAATTTCGGGAGTGCATTAATGAAGTGACACCGTAGGGTCATTTATGTTACTGCGTTTCCACAGGGCTACAGTAACGCTCCGACCGTGAAAGCAAACTCAAATTTGTGGTCAAAGATAATAACAATAATAATGGAGGGAACGACCTCCAAACCCATCCTTTAAAAAAAAAAAAAAATCACAGCTATCCTACTTTCAGACTTTGGTAATGTCTCCACGCGGCTGCCTGGAAACACAGCAGAGAGTAATCAATCCACATTTGGTGAAAATATGAAGCGTTTGGGAGACACGGTCCTCGTTCGACATGGTTTCACAGGAACTCAGCGGCAGCTGAGGGTGTACGCAGCTTCGACCAGCTAGTTAAACGAAGACGACTTGTAGCAAGCCAGAGATAGCTATTAATACCTCCTGCTACAGGGGAACACGCCCCTCTCCTGGCGGTGAGTGTCCATCTTGATGGAATCAAACAAGCTCACCTTTGGCAAACTCAGCCTCTGGGATTACAATAAAGTGTAGTTTGCAGAGACGTCATACCAGCTTTTTCTGAAATCGTACTGGACTTCCCGTGTTAATTCTGACTCCTTGCAGCTTAAAACGCCTAGGCCTTACCGTATTACTTTTAACCCAGTAAACTCTGAGATTACTTGGCTCGGGACAGAGGCTAGGATAGACACTGGCGACAGGTCCCTCTTAACCTCACCTGCCCTGACCCTTTCTCCCTTCCCTGGCACCTGCCCAAAGCCCAGGACAAGCCACAGGCCACTGACTAGGCAGGCAAGGAATGGACAGAAAAGAGAGGAAAAGCAAGTGAAATGGCTGCAAGCTGACCTCTCTCTAGATTAACAGACAGGCAGAAAGCTCTGTACTGACAAAAACGGTATTAAACAACCAGATTGATGGACAGGTTGCCTGACAAGCAGCGATACATACATAAATAGTAAAGACAATAGGTTGTCTTCAGTAGTTACTGGACCCTCTCTGGCCTAGTCACCCCCTAGTCACTGGACCCTCTCTGGCCTAGTCACTGGACCCTCTCTGGCCTA
>JAOYSI010074113.1:0-18984 GCA_025775065.1 Hiodon alosoides | reverse complement strand
GTGTGTGTGTGTGTGTGTGTGTGTGTGTGTGTGTGTGTGTGTGTGTGTGTGTGTGTGTGTGTGTATGTGTGTGTTTTGATTGTGTAATGTGCCACAGGGTACAGGAACAGGAGAACCCAGTTGCAGTGCTTAGAGGGAAGGTCAGACAGGTGTAAGTCAAGTACCGGCAGGACAAAGCAATCAAGGATAACCAAAGACGTGGTCAGGGACAAAAGCAATGGTCAGGTGATCAGGCAAACAGAGTTACTAGGGAAATACAAAGTCGTAGTCAGGCAAGGCAAGGCAAGGAATCCGGGGAACAAGGCAAGCCAGGAATGAATAATCAAAAGCCGCAGTAGTGAAACAGAAAATACTTCACAATGAGTGGGGGTTTGTGATGGGGTTATGTGTGGAACAGAAAACTGGAAGGTGGAAGGTGCAGGACCTGGGCTTCTGGAATGTTAATTGAATGATTAGAGATTAGTGACTGATAACATCTACTGCGGTTGTGAACTGTGACAGATTGCAGACCCATTAATTAAAAAAAAAACCAACAACACGTAGGTAGGTGTTCTACAGTTTCAGTCCATCCATGCAGAAGCAGAATGCAGACCTTTTTTTATGGCACAGCAGTAAAATGCACCATTTACCGCATCCGTTATGAATCATAGATGCCAGCTGTCAGCTAAAAAGGAACTTCTGTCAAAGCTTGGACTGTAAAATATCGCTGTTGGTGAGCAAGCATGTTGTTGGCTCAGGCCAGCGCATCCTCTTGACAAACTCTGCATTTTTTAAATTGATGTAATGCTAAATATGCAATTATGTGACTGCTTTGAAAATTTAGTGATCTTCCGATATTAGTTATTTCAGGAATATTTGTTCTACACAGGCTTTGATTAATCTTTTAATAAATAAAGTGAAAACAACACATATTGTAGATCCCAACGAATCAAATGCAACCGTTGAAGCTTTCAGTTGATACATCCATGAAGAATAGAATAGAATAGAATAACATCAATGTTCAAAAAAAAATCCCCTTTGAGGCCGATTATGCAAATAGGAGAACTTATTTAATTGGGTCCTAACGAGCCATTGCTCAAATAAATTGAAAGCCTTGCGCTTTCGTGCTAGAAAAAGAGTAACACAGCTAGGCTTTTCCAATAGACACAGAGTACTGTTGACACCCGCCTTCCACAGCCTCTCATGTGACCATTAGGAACATATCGAAAGACACGGTTGTGCCATTCCACAGAACATAGCCAGCATTGTCCAAGTTACCAGCAGGGCAGAAGCACAAGTTTAGCTATTTTTACCCCTGTTCGGTGTGAAATGGGGCAATGTAACAGCTTTATTTAGAAAACTACAACCGAAATTCCCCCCTGGGTGGCCAAGTTCAAAGGAGTTTTGATGTTCTATTTTTGATGTTGGTGAAAATAGCCTCCAGCCACATACGTACTTCATCTTTACGGTCCGAATGTGATGGCTCTGATCTTGGAGGGAGTATGCGGACAGGGAGTTGTGAGGTCCTGTGATGTTTTCTGATGCGTTTCATAACCCAAGAACCCAAACCTTGTCAATGAACAAAGGAATCAGTTACTCACTACCTTAATTGGACATTTTAATTCTGTAGACATTTCACAGTATGAGCGTTCAACTTTTTTCAACCCAAAACTACCAGTACGATAGGTATTAGTATTCCTTAGGTTGAATTTTATGACTTTTGGCCTAATTTTGCATTATAACATTTTTGTGCTCATTTCTCATTTCTTGTGTTACTTTACCAGGAAACCCTAACATTTCTATTATGGCAGTGTCTGATTGTATCGGATGGGACAATGTTGTTGTGCATTTATATTGTCCTTTGATATCTATATAAAAGGTATGTGATTTGTAAACATTTACAATTTCCCATTGTGGAAAGTATTTTTTTGCTAATCAAGCCTGGATCAGGATGGAATAGAATATACAGATATTTAGAAATTGAATTGGTCATTTTACTCCTGTCTTAGTGGCAGACAGGAAAAATTTCACTCTTAAGAGCCTGGTTGGTTTAAGTGTGGTGAGCAGAATGACTCAGTCTACTAAAGTAACAGGGGAATACACATTTAGGCAAACATGGAAAATTCAGGGATATCAGAGTTTATCTCTTCAAGGATTAAGAATAATTTACGTGATAGCACAGACCTCTGTTGTGACTTCATTATGCATGATAAAACTGACAAAAGTCGAATTAATTGAAGCTGTTTTTTTTCTTTCTAAAGTCTCCCAGACATATTTTTACGTCAGTATACGATTTCTAATAGGTTGATTGTAAACTAAGTCTATAGAGCACGGACAGTCTCTTCCCTCTTCATGTATTGTGATCATGTGATATTGTGACAGTGCAAGGAGATGAACCTTGGGGAAAGAAGAGAGATCACATTTGTTAGTGTCCCCCAGCTGGTTGAGTGCCTAGCTGGGGAATGAACTCCGCCACACCAGTGTTTACCCCTGCCCTTGTGCTCCGTCATTATAGCAAACTTTCCATCAGCTGTCCAAGCAGATAGCGTTTATTTACCCCTCCTCCTTCCAATCCCCCACTGCAGCTGCATTTCCAACTAAATCTTGATAATAAATAAATAAAATCAGTTGGACCCAGGGAGAACCCGTCTGTACTAAATTGAATTGAACTTGAACGGCTTTAATGATCTGCACTTCCTTCCTGTGATTCTGGATGGTACCTCACAGGCTCCGTCTCAAGATGGATAGAATGGTAAAATGGTTCCCATGGCTTTAAAAGCACACGCACTATTAACGTCTCTAAAGCAATGAGCAGGGAAAAGTTAAAACCCTTCAGGCATTTTTTCCCGCTTTGGACATTAATCTGACTACGCTGTTGTATGAGCAGCCAATGTTGGCCCCCCTTTTTATTTATTGTTTTGAATTTTCCTCCAATTTTCTAAGTTGAATGTTGTTTTGTATTATTTGTCTAACAGTAAACCCTTCTTCTATAATAATGCAAGTCAAGGTTATTGAGCTGGAAAAATGTAGCTTCTCGTCAGACCAAAATGTGAAAGAATACACAATACATGTACTGTTTTTTTTCAGACCTACTTAAGATTAAGTATTAATTATTTATCTTTTAAATACTTTGAATGTCACTTGTTCTCGCAAATGATCTATGGAGGTGTGTATGGGTAAAAAGTTACCTTATTTTTTTCTTGTCTTAATTTTGATTTAAGTTGTTTTGTTTTTTCCCTCCTAGTATGTAAAGCAACTTGACAGTACATAAACATGTTTGGCTTATTAGTTTAAATAACGCAAGCACTCTGATGTCATCCTGCCACAGCTGGCTCCAGTCGCAGGTTTTCTCGTTTTTTAAACTGACCTCTAAAAGGATATACAGTTATATCAGCAGACTATATCACTTCACCCGTAAGTGGGCTTTTAAAGGATTTTTCCAAAATGTCAGAAATTAGGACTAACAGAACTGAAAATTCCTACACTGAAGTGCTCCAAAGGGCGTCTGTGTTTTTATATCAACAACCAAAATAAGTTGTTATAATGCCGAATGTTTTAAAACTAACAATTTTTCCCCGAAACAATTCCCAAAAATGCAAGCTATGGTAATAGCCCTTCTATAGCAAACATAACATGAGCTAAGTAGCAAGCTATCAGTTAGAATTGCTACCCAGATTTGTAGTCATGGTTTTTTTTAATCGATCTTAATCTGGAACTAACATTTATAAAGAGGTGCCTAGTTCCTGCTAAACTAGACGATCCAGAATCCTAGTTCTCGACTGCTCTGAGTTGGGCATCCGCTTTCGTGGTATTTACATAATACGTAATAAACCGATCAACCCGTAAACTGCATCATTTATCGGTTTAATTAAACCATAAATAAAAAAATAAATTTTCACACCCGCTCAAGGAACGAACTTGGGTCATCAACACAGACAGGAGAGACGATAATTGTGTCAAAACAAAAGGTTTTTAGCTCTAGGAACTAATAATTCACAACAAGCCCCACTACACTTAGACACTTCAATAATCATCAGTCAGATATTTGTTCACGCGCGCTTAAAATAGTGACTAAGGTGCATATAAGCGAAAACGTCCATGAGCGGTCTGTTTTTGTTAATTTCTCTTTTTAGCGGCTGGAACCTTTTTCTTTTTTAGCCACCCTTGGTCACAGTGATTTCATTTCATTTTATTTTTATTTTATTTTCAATTCCCTCTTTAACCTCATTACTGTTAGCCAAAGCCCCGCAGGTTTGGAAAATTAAATGTTTACGTGTTTAATCACAGAAGTTTCCTAACTGAAATATAATTACCCGTAATTTCTGTTCTCGTAAACAGTCTCCAAGGATACTGACAACATTTTTACATAACTGAGGGGAATTGAAATGACACAAATGTGTTACCGCAATCTTGCTTTAAATAATTTAGTACATTGTAGAGTTTATATTGTGCTGCTGGGAAAACACACCTTAGTAACTTCGTCAAGCTGAAACCTACTGACTATGAATATGTTGAAAAGTATACAGTATCAAGTGATTTCACTTCTTACACCATATATATATATATGGATTCTCTGTAAACGGCTTTGCATACTCCATGTCCCATCCTGTACTTCATCGTGGGTCACTAAATGATGCTTGACAAAGGAAAATGGTAGCACATTCTACAATCTACTGAGCTCTGTACACACTGTTTGAAAGGGCATTTGTATCATGCATTATGATGATGCAAAAATGACTATTAAGATTCTGTGTCACACCAATGATCAAAACAACACAAAGTAAGACAAAAGGATCAAATGTACTGGAAACTTAAATGCTTAAAAATAAATTCTACATATAATTTTGAAATAGATGAGAATGATTTTCAAAACATTTAGAATATTATATTAAGTTTTTCATCCAAAACTTAAAACATTGGGTGCTGTGGTTTGTGCACTTTGGCTAGCATGTTAAAGCCCCTCGTTAAATTCACTGAGAATAACCTCAGCTACTCCTCCACAACAGTTTCCAAGTATACTACAATAGAAAGAGCCTCCCCCGACTACGCTTATGTAATGTGCCCGAGCAGACCTGTATCAAGTTAACTGCATTTAAACTATCTTGTCTGCTGGGAGAACCTTCAGCCCTCGTTGTCAGAAGCAACAGATGTCGGAGCCTCAGAGGACCATAAAGTGCAAAGCTGCACATCATGTATTCACCAGGTCTGCAGTGCTGTCTACACAGTACTCTGGGCTGCCAGCACTGGAGTGAGTGGAGTGCCCTAGAGTCTGCATGTTTTTATTAGCCTGTGCAGATGGCGTTCAAGTGCCTGCCTAACTCCGGTATCCAGACGCAACCCCCGGCAGCAGCACAGTGTCACCACCGATAAACAAATGTTTTCTCAAGCATGCCGTTTCCACCTGAGAGCCTGCCGTTGGATGGCTGTAGAGTGCGTGCAGCCGGTTGGATGCCATGCATGGGGTGACTGGCTGACTGGGGGGACTGGGCTGGCTTTGTGGCCTGTCCGTGATGCCGATGGATACAGACACCTCGTTTACCTAGCGCTGGAATCATTTATAGTAGATACTGGCTCTGTATTAAAATTTAAAAAAAAAAATGTATTAAAATTTTTTTAAAAGCTATGTCTTACAGCTTCAGGTTTCAGGTGCCATTACACGGGCCATTAAACCAAATAAATACAGACGTGAAACGAAAAATTAAAATAAAATAAAGAGAAAAATGTGTTAGCGGTTTTGAATTGTGTAGTGGAGGGTGCCTCATGTGGAGCTCTGAACCTGGAGATTTAGAGATTTTATTTAACCCCCATCATTCTATTGTCTGTATGTTACTCATGGACACAAAAGGTCACTGGTAGCATTCCACTCATCTCCTGGCACAAATCGAGTCCATATGTCCGAGTCCAAAGCTCAATAAGAGAAGCACTGTCTTGTACGCCTCACAAAAAACATTAGTGAGCCCAGCAATCTGGACCAATATTGAACCAGGAATCCTCTACTATTCAGCAAAATGTTCTTAATTTGTTAACCTCTCTGATCCACCACTGGCTGCACTGTACATCTATCTGGCCCAGTTCTTGATCCATATCTATTGCATTATTTGTATTTTAACCAGATGCTCTGATGTTTCTTTATGATAGGGCAGACCCAGAATGGCTGACATTAAATGTTTGATAGCATACTCCAGCCAATCCTGCTGTATAGCAGTGAAATTTGGGGCAAAATATTAAACTAAAAAACATGGGACAAAAATGTAATTGAATGGTTTCCAGTTGGAATTATGCAAAAACGTCCTAAACTTAAGCAGAAACTCCACAAATAATGCATGTAGAGCTGAACTAAAATGTAAAATGTAACTAGGTCGTTACCCATTACAGCTAGCCATCAAAACTCTTAACAGCACAAAGCACTTCAGCCCTAAAACTACAACTTGGTACCAAATCTACAAACTCAAAATTAAATAGCCCTCACAACAAAACACATTACATTAATCAATGCCAAAAGTAAATTAATCAAAGGAAATGTGTTATGGTTTTTATATGTTTTTTGTTCAAAAATGCTTTGGCAACACTGGATAACTCCTGTCATGCTAACAAAGTCTGTTTGGATCCTTGAATCCTAGAATCCAATACAGCACAGATGAATGTGAATGGTCCAGATGGCATCAGGAGTTGTATTAGGTTCCTGGGGGTTGGGTGTGTGTTTATGTGTGCGGGTGGGGGGGAACTGGCTTTTCACTGTCACAGTGCAATGTAGTCTCCGGGAGATTTCATGCCTAATCATATTACCGGGATTAAAGTTATCTTAATTTGTCATATCTTGTATCATATAGAGATAATGCAGTAAGTAATGCAGCTTTTAAAGTTTGTAAAGCTAGACAGTTATTATGTGTACATGGATCACACTACTGATTTGTTAAGTCACTATCTAGAACCTTCGGAAAATGTTTCCTACTACACAGACTATCACGTGTACATCCCAAATCATAGTAAATCATAGTAAATAATTTATTATTTATATTCTGCTTCTGTCGCTTAAAAATCCAGTGAAAGGCACCCTGAGAAATAGGGCCTTTCTAACAAATAAACATGTAAGGTAATTAATTCTGGTATTTTGAAAATCACAGAATTTCTTCTTCACCTAAGTTTTGAGTGGAATATGCGTACACATATCATCGTATGCCCCTTCTTCACATTGGCATCGATTGTGGCAATCTTGACCCAACAGCCTGCTACAGTCATGACCCCACAGTTGACTACAGTCATGAACCAACATAGGTTGCCTCACTTTATGTGGCCCTGTTCCTCCATCACCTTATTTAAGTGCGAGAACCACGTTACAGAGCATACATGCATCTAGTCTGCGGATAAGTGCTGGACAGTTCCATTACCTCTCACCACTCTGTGTTTTGCACATTACAATCCAGCAATGGAACATACAGTACATCTGCTCGAGTAAATTAAATTAATTTATTTATGAGATTATTTATTTATTTATGTTTAAGGTGGGCTTTACTTGAGAACATTGACAGGTGGCAACATGACGTATTTGTAAATTGCGTGTTATCAATCAATTGACAAAATGTAGTTTCCCTTGTTTTTTTCTTGAAAGCCATGTTAGCAGTATCCCTATGGTAGAATAATTCATTAACATTGTTATATATATATATTTTTTTTATCACCACCGCCAATGGTGTTTTTGTAATAATTTTCATCAACATCTCCAATAAACATTGGGTTTTAGAAGTGCAATTTTCATGCAAATTTTATCAGCATGTAATCCCTCTGTTCTTTATTCCATTGTTCAAGTAAAATTAAGATATTTCTTCTTGTTGCGAGGAAAGGTGCAGAATAGGGTTCCTTACAGAGAAACAAAGAGAGGCTAAAAATACATTTTACGAGTTTGTGGGATTTTGCTTATGATGCCTTTGACCATTGGTGTCATTACAGTGGCTGGTGTTTCGTGCAACGCCTACGATGGTGGTCAATGTTGGACTATTCACGTTTTAAAGACATGAAAGAGGACTAAGAAATTTGGCGTGTTTTGGCTATGGGTGAATTGAAATTTGTTATTCGGGTGCTCAGAGAGTAAGCAGTACAGCTGACGGCTGTAGTTAAGTCTGTTTCAATTTCCCTTTGTGGTGGAGTCGCCGATTGAGAACGATTTTTGGAATAATGTTAATAATGCAGGGTTTTCATAAGCAACCATACCATATAACCAAGTGTATATATGATTTTTAGTGATGTAATAGAGCATTACTTCTTAAATGTGAATCCTCATACATGCGTTTTATCATATCTACATTGTTTCCAAAAGGTTTTCCTGATCCACAGCCGTGAACAAAGACATCTCAGAGTTCACATCTCTGAGTGCATGACTGTGTGTGTGTGCGCGCGCTCGTGCGCAGGTGGAGTGTGTTGCTATGAAAGAGGTGCCAGCTCTGTCTCCTAGCAATCACAAATCCCTATGTGAAATCCTTGAGAATGAAACCTGGGGTCACAAACCCCACCGAGTCTGAACACTTCTGCAGAGGCTGTTAATTTCAGTTAGGGCTGTCCTGCTAAATGGTTTCTGTCCTTAATCCGTATTTGGCCAATCAGGTACAAGAATAATAATACAATGTTGAGACAACAAATGGTTTCTCTCTGTGCCACACCTTCCACAACCACTTTGTTTGATAAGTGGGTTTTTTAGAGCCTAATTTGATATGGAAGAGTTGGTTGGTGAATATTAATCCTGCTCTGTTTGCATCATTGTTGCTGTTGTTGTTTTTGTTCTGGTTTTGATTGAACTTATTGGACAACTATCTATTCTGTCCATATGCTACTTATATTAGCTTAATGAGGACCATATGGCCAAAATTTTGCTAGGCGCTGGTTTATTAACTGGATAATCAACACAGGAAATTTGTATTTTTGGGAAAATAAAATGAATTTATTTCTCAGTCAGAGCTTTCTTTGACACAGGATTCACTTTCATTCTTGCACTAGGACCTGCCTGACTTATCTGCCCCTGCAAGGGTGTGTTACTGGAGTACCCCTTGCGTCTTGACAGTAGATCCAACGAGAGCACTCCAGATTCTTTTCCCAGAATGCAGTATGCCAGGGAATTAATTGTTTGACCAGTCTGTGACTTAAACCCCAATTCAGTTCATACCTTTTTTTAATCTCCCATGGTTGTTAATTTTGGTTGGTTTGAGGAGACCTGTGTGCTTGTTTGAGCAGAGTGTACCCTTGCAGATAGTTTATCGGCACATTAATTCACAGCATATGTATGAAAAAACCAAAATAGTACTTTGTTATTGTGAAGCCTATTAGCATAGCACAGAAGTTCCCAACCTTGGGGTCGCATGGAATTGAAATCTGGTCGCCATTTTTAAAATGTTTTTTTTATTTTATGTATCAATACAAAAAAATCATAATTATAATAATAATAAAAACACCACACATACGCTTTAAAACAACTAAATGCATCCTACATTTTCCACTTGCCCTCATAAAAATCGAGGATATGGCTAACTAAGCTCGGCATATTGTGAACGTGAACGTCAACACACTTAACCAGGCTGTAGCATGCAGCAGTAAAGACGCCGGTTTATGGAGTACTTTATTTTCGTCCACAAAACAAACAAAACAAAACAAAAAACAAACAATGCGCCTGGTCCCTCAAGGAATCGGCGAGGTGGCTTGAGCTAAACACATAATACGTCAGACAGAAAACTCGGGGACGTTCGGCGTACTTCGAAGATGTCGCCCTTTTCATCCGGTTCGTCTTTTTTTCTAGATTTAGTGCCCTTGTGGTCATGAAGTCAAAATACCGTTCGCGGCTGGATGTTACGGCAGAGATTAAATGCGTTCTGTCAACTACATCACCTGACTTGGAAAGGCTGCAGCGAGACGCGCAAACTCAACCGTCGCATTAAATATGGACACCGGCATAATCATAATACATAAACATACATAAATGTCATGGATGGATACAGCAATAACTTGTGAGCCCCCTTAATAATAGAAAAGTCTTTCTTCAGTATAGAGGTTAGCTGATTTTTTTGTTTTTTGTTTTTTGTTTTTTGTTTTATTTGAGTCATTGTTTGTTCTGCATTAATTTGCAGCCTTGTAGATACATATCCTGTCCTGGGATACAATCCTCTCTTTGTGCACTAATCTGTGGCTCGTCTTGGCTATTCTGATCTAAAACAAATACATTTTTGTAAAACACTGTCCGTGGTTTGTGTTTTGTGACGTCAAAGTGGGGTCACAAGCCAAAAAAGTTGGAACCACTGGCATAGAATATCCTATCCATTTCCTAGAAAAGGACGGGTAGCCAGTAAGAGAATGCCCCTGGTTTCCCTTCATTGGTGGTATTCCCACAGGAAAGCCATGCAGAACAGAATAAGAAGATCTGACCACTGCTGGCCCTTGACGTTTTTCATTTTCCCCCCTTAATTAGTTTCCATTCAGAGCTGGTCTCTCCCATGCCCACAGGGATTAGCCGAGCAATGACAAGAGCCCTCTGATTCGCAGCTGGGTCGAGGAGACCTGTCAAGGGCCTGGCTATTTTTAACTACAGGCCACCCCAGGGAACTACAAACACTCACGTAACACAGGACCAGTTAAACCCGCCATCATGCGGGTGCCCTTCCTCTCCACATTGCGCCGAATGCTCCGGTAGTTTAGAAATAGGGACGGGTGGTGGTGGGGGCTGGCTTGCCAACATTAAGCGCCGCATTCTCAACGCGCAGACTGCGCCTCTTGTTTAACGGAAAGTATAACCGGAGCACAGGGAGGATGTCCCCCTCGCCATGGTGCAAGGGTGGCATGTGTCAGTATGTGAAGGCCGTCTATCACACGCAACCCCCACCACCCCTCTTGCATCTGTCCTTTCGCTCAGTTTTTCGACACGTTGCTCTCCGTTCCAGCTGACATACCTTCTGATGCCCTGCAATGGATCGTGCGTATCCTTTCCATTTAGTGCATCTGTGTTCACCTTCAAAACGCCTCAGACACTGCAGCTCCCCAAGGGGTCACACTTAGACAGTCCATTAGACTGGTCACTGTCTCTGGTGATGATCGACAGCTAAAAATATAGGTTATTGCTATTGGTTTTGCAGGAGAAGCTATTGGTTTCCATCACCATTACCGTTACACTGAAAAGGTTTAAGCCTCTAACTTGTTTTAATTTTCATACACTCGTATTGCCTCAGGCCCAGAAGACAATTAAAAAAACGTTTCAGGACATGGTCAGTTAAATCAAGCTAATAAAAACATAGGAAGTGAGAGAGAATATGAATAAACATTTTTTAAATAATTAATGGATTGTTCCTTAAAGGAGAAAAAAAAAAAATTTCTAGACCTCGGGTTACTCCTTAGTGTATTGCAGAATGGATCACCTCCTCATCTGCAGTTACCAGCACTATTTTAGCACCGTGGTTCACGGTTGACTGAACAGTTAGCTATTGGTTGAAATGTTTCAGGGTTTGGAAATGGAGACAGAGAGGTCTGCCATGGCCACGACGTTCTTTACCCCCCGGAGCAAGGTGACAGAGATTACAGTGCAGCAGTAAGACGAGAGCCCCAGGTGTGTCTTGTCACCGCTCACAGGTAAACCTGTCTCAGTAATGACGCATGAGCACCACAGGATCCCACCCGTTCCCTCCTGCTCACACCTTCTCCCATTCTTCTCCCTTCCAGGCTGGCTACCAGCCATATTTTCTTATTTTCCTTGGCCCGCATCCCTGCTGCTGGGTTGCTTTGGAAACGCTGGTTGAGGGTGTGCATTTTGCCTTGTTTTTCTTTAAGATCAATGGCCTAAGGGGGGGTTCACCTACTTTGTGATTCTACTAATTGTTCTGTCTGTAGTGCATCGTAGCTGTCTGGACAATTATGCCTTTTGTGAATCACTGGAATCTGCCTTTGGTCCTGGGCTTTTTTTCTCACATCTCATCAAAATATGACTACCTAAGGGGATAAAATATTTCCCAGAATGCCCGTAAGAGATTTTTTCTGTAGTTGACATAAGCTTGGTCCTGGAGAGATTTTTCTTGTTTTTGCTTCATCAACGTTAACCGTTGTGAATTTATTTGTGCTGAGTTATTAAGGTCAGTCAACACAGGTCACCCTGTGTGTGTACAATGGTTAATAAATACTCTGGAACTTACAGTATTGTAGTTCTGCAGGGACACTGTAGCATCACAGCATAGCGTAACTTAAAGGATTTTGCAGTTCGGGGTGACTGCATTTGAAATTAAATGGACTGATTAACTGTGCACTGACATGTGCTCAACCACTCATTCATGTATGTAGCACTATGTAGCACTGTGCATGTTCCCTCTAACACCTTCACTGTGCAGGCACTGTGTCACAAATGCATTCAACTGGGGAAAGGAGGTCCCAGTGTCAACTCCACAGTTCAAAAGGGTTTCATAGCCAAGTCATAGCCGGGAGCTGCAGTGTGTCATCCATTAATCACTGATGCCACAATTTCAGCCAGCATAGACCTCAGTCCTCTCACGCCCTCTTTGGTTGGAATAGACACCTGTTTAGTGCCGTGCCCAAAAACTAGGTACTCCCCTGTATGGTGAGTTCAGTGAGAGGGGTTGGTAGCTCTTCTACTCTGGTGTCTTTTTCTCCGTGTGCGTTTCATGGGGATAGATTATTTATGGGGATTGAGGACATGTGGAGGGCAGGTTTGATGACGACCCATGTCAGCTCAAACATGAGAGGGGTTGGGGGTTATCGGGCATGGAAGGAAGCAACGCTCCCGTCTTGTGATCATTCCCGTGATCTTCCATAATGGAAACCGAGGCACTTGCTTACCTCTAGGGTTAAAAATAGCCACCCTAGCCATGACCACTTTCATGCCTTTCCCCCATCCCCCCCTCTCTCACTCCCACCCCCACCCCACACTCTTCGCAGCTCGCTCTGGGGATTCCCATCAAAGCCGTTTTCAACAGTGCTAACCTTTTTCTGTGCTGTCTCCTTACTTTTCCTGTCACAAACACCGCTCATTGACCACTTTGAGTTCACATTTTGTCCCCTGCTAGGGTAATAACCATATGGCCGTGGCTATGTGCTTGCTATACAGCTTGTCCTCCGCTTGGGGTTCCTGTAGCGCTTGATATCCATTCACACCATAGTTTAATTCTTCTACTGCATTGTAATCAGAATGTTCCGGAATGAGACGGAAAGCAATGCTTGTTTTTATTGCAAATGTGGCGTGCCAATATACACTTTTCCAGAGTGGAAAAAAAACGACTTTATTGGTTATTTGGGTTAAATGTTAAACCGAACGTATTCACAGCCACCAAAATGACAAAAAAAAAAGTAAACCAGGAAATAAATTATAGAAAACTGATCAGACCTTTTCTGGAAGAATGCAGATTTATTTTCTTGCTACTAACATCATCTCGCTCTTGGCCTTCAGGGAACAACAGAAGTTTTTCTAATAGGCATACCTGGGCTAGCTTCAATGACCTGAACTTTTAGACTTTCCCACCGATGGACACGTATCACACAGGCATGAAACCCTGAACAAAAATACAGTAGTATACGGCGTATGTACAGAATGATGTAAAAAAAAATGGCACAATAATCCTTTTGACAAAGCAAAGTTATTTTTTCAACCCTTCATGAAAAAATGAAAGAAGGAAAAGGTGAGCACAGATTGAATGCTTTTTGGGCAACCTTTGTGCCTACAGTCCACAGATATTGAGTAATGTTGAGATTCCACTTAAATTACAACAAAATCCATTTAACTACTAAAATATTCAGGCCCATTAGAGAGGAAAGAACTTAAATCACTAAGCTGGCGCTAAAATATTTTGAAATTATATTTTTAAAAAGAAAACCAAACTATTAAATTAAAACAAATTTAACAGTCCAGTCAGTTTTGGTTATTGGCAGGAGTACTGTATCAGTAGAACTGAATGCGATGAACTGTGAGAACGATATGTAGTAAAATGCTAACTCTGCTCCTGTGCCTGCGCCCCTAGTGTATTGTGCGCCATGCATATTGGCCAGTGTAATGACAGGTGGAATATCTTACATTTTCAATGTCACATCTCATCCAGTCATTTTGAAAACGGCAGCTACAAACTACCGGGGACATTCACTCATGCCTCCGGACGTGCGTCTGCGTACAAACAAATAATACCCATGCCACCGCCACTGTTCACCAAGCACTGCAGAGTGCTGTTTATTTCACTGGAACAGCAATGTCATTGTGTTGAGAGGTCATTCTGTGGGAATGAGGATATAAGGAAACAAAACTGTTCTAGCTAAGATGTGTTATCGCTTATTGATCTGCAGATAGTCCACAATGCTGCTAATTAAGGTGGAAGAAATATTCATGCATGCAAGAGGTGCATAAGGACAACCTTGCCACCCATTAAAGGCATATTTGAAACGTGCAAATCTGCTTGACATGGCGCTTCTGAAGACAAACTCCTATCAGACAGGCTATATATAACGTGTTTGGTGTGGAGTGAACACAAAACCAGGTAGTCTTCTGGGTATATTTTGTATACAGGCTTATATATTAATGGAATAATGAAACTCCATATAGCCGCTGGGAACAAAATGCGGTAAAACTGCAGAAGTGTTGAAGAAGTGCAGCTGCGTGTTTGTGTTTAATATGGATGTGTCTGAATTTGAAAGGAGGAAGGTCCTTGATTCTTTATCATCTACTGCACTATGTCTTGCGAAAGCCAGAGACAGAGTGATTTAAGTTCACTTAATCAACAATAACTAATAAACAGTGCATTAATAAAATCATGTGTGGGTGTGGAATGGTCTGCCTAATCTTGTGCTTACTGGAAGGCAGGGTCCTTGTCAAAGCTGGTCTTCTGAGCAAACGTACACACACATAAACACGCACACCCACACACCTCTATCCGCATCTAAAGCAGACACGGTGTTCCCAGGAAGGCCAGGGCAGCAGAGTGAGAGGTACAGCCTCTTCATATGGGTGGCTAGGAGGGGAGAGCAAAGGGCGGACAGCTGATGACATAAAGCTGGGTACAAACTGTCCTGCCTCAAATTATCGTCGCAGACAGTCACAACTCAGCCACAATGCAGCCCCAGCAGTAATAAAGACATGGAGACAGTCCGCTCCACATCCCTGCGGGTCCTTTGCTCAGCACATGGCGTGGTTTTACAATCTTTTCCCCGCAGGGCTATTTATCTCTGTCCCTTCATTATCTTATCCTCCCATACGTGTGCAAGCTGCTGCAAAACCATGTTTCATCGGACATAAAAAGAGAATGACTTTATGTATCTAGCTATCCCTCTGCTACATGTTTTGGGGTATTTTTTTCCTGTCATTTTTTGTTCTCTGATGGCTGTGTTTTGTCGGTTTGTTCATTTGAGCTGGGGGAATTTTCTATTTCTTTCTTAAGCCTGCCATTAAAAACATGTTCTGCCAATCAAAACACAAAACAGTGGAGCTTTTTATGTTCATTAAGACAGACTTGGAACAAAGGTAGTTTGACAACAGAGGTAGTTGAAGACAGATGTACCTAGCAGAACCTTGTTTTATATAGTCAGTTCTGCAAATACTAAAATGTAAATGCAGAAGGAGAATTTATAGCTGATGTTTGATCTAACATACTTTAGCCAGGCCACAGTTTTGAGTATGGCTTCTCCTCAGTGTGTTTATTTTTCCACAGTTTAAGTGTACTTTTGACCAGTAATAAAATCACACCCTAAAGCACTTTCATTTAGATTTATAATTCTGGAGGGGTTAGGGTTATGGGGGGGAAAGGGTTACCTGTAATTTATATGATGCTACAGTGAGCTCTCTACGGTCAAATATTTGGCCTTCAGTGTTAATCCCAGTTTTCTCTTCAGTTTTTGTTCAGACAATGAGGAGCACATTGGTCAGCTTTGTGGTTTTAATCAATCTAAACTGCATTCCTAGTTCTCCTAGCAACCATTTCTGGAGAGACATTTAGAGTCTTGTACTTTACTCGTAAATTCCAGATGGTCCCCAATTCTCCTCGGCCTAGCTCTCTCACTTCAACGTGACATTTCTGGGAAAACTTGAATCAACTTATGATGCTTTTGTGATGCGTGCTGATAGAATGAAAACTGCCTGTTGTACGGGAGCGCAAGGAAACAGAGAAACTTTAATCAGGCGTTTTCTTGGAGAAGAAAAGAAACAACAACACTTTGTTTCCTGGAAGAACAAAGGTCCCCGCCTGCCTGCATTGTGCACACTGCTCTTGCCATCAGGGCTAATGGCATCATTAGAAGCAGGAAGAGAAAGCGAGAGAGAGAGAACCCAATGACTGCTGGTCCCTCGCTCACAGTAAATTGAAATCAGAAGGCGGGTTTGTAATGGTTCTCTCTCAGTAGTGGTTGTGCTGATGATGGTGGAGCCATGATGGGGAAAAAGGAAGTTCTCTCTGCATCGGTCCTTTTACATAACATTCCTGCTGCTCAGAAAGTCAGAAAAGTGCTGCTTTGCCCAACATAATCTACCTTCCTGAGCATGATGTTTGTGTTTTACACACACACACACACACACACACACACACATGCAGTCAAAAGTTTGGACACACCTTCACCATTCAATGGTCTTTCTTTATTTTTATTATTTTCTACATTGTAGATTAATATTGAAAACATCAAAACTATGAAGGAACATGTATGGAATTATGTAGTAAACAAAAAAGTGTTAAACAAACCAGAATATGTTTTATATTTTAGATTCTTCAAAGTAGCCTCCTTTTCCTTTGATGACAGCTTTGCACACTCTTGGCATTCTCTCAGTCAGCTGCATGAGGTAGTCCACTGGAATGTTTTTCCAGCAGTCTTGGAGGAGTTCCCAGCGGTGCTGAGCACTTGTTGGCTGCTTTGCCTTCACTCTGTGGTCCAACTCATCCCAAACCATCTCAATTGACCAGTCGTGAAGCCACGCCCCCCTTAGTTACTTTTGCTTAGTCTGATAAGCTGTCAGACTTAGCATGGCACTGCCACCGTCTATAACTGCACTCCCTGGAGAAATATTGTCTAATTTTGGGAAAAACAAAAAAGCGATTTGAGAATGAAGCAGACAGAAGGGTTTGCATTATGCATTTGAAGGCTATATTCAGGCTGTCAAACTGACTCAAACTGACGTGAAAAAAATGAAGATAGAAGCAAAAGCCTTCCGATCACAGAGTAAAAGTGAACCACTGCATCATCTGACGATTGAGACAGAGGACAACGATATTAAGGATCAAAACTGTTTCTGTAAAGCTGGGTAGGTCTCTATTCAATCATTAAAAAGCAAAAGCAGTAGGCGTATATAACGTTACATTCAGTAGTAAGTTAGCTAGCGTTAGCTAACTAACATTACATTAGGAACCTGTAGTGTGCTATAACAACATTACTCTGGTTAGCTCCGCAGGTTTCTGCGCCCATCATATTGGACAAAGCTGTGCCTGTCGATCTTTGAGGGGTATGAGGTCGTCCACATACCTTTATCCACAGCTTACATTTTTCTGGATTTGGTTTAGATTTTGGAAAGGGAATAATTGTACTTCTCCTTTCAACATCTCCGGGTAGCAATTGTCGCTATTAAAAGCGCCCCAGGAACAGCGGTTGACCATATCTTGGAAAAAGTTAGCAAAAAAAGCTCGAAAATTTGGAAAATTTGGTCAATGGAGCGCCACCATGAAAGTGTTGGACCACAGTTAGAGCCAGTGCTATACTGCGCTGTGATTGGCCAGCTTGCATATTCGGGCCGTGGCTTAGTGAAGGGTCAATTGGGTTTAGGTTGGGTGATTGTGGAGGCCAGGTCATCTGACGCAGCACTCCATCACTCTCCTTCTTGGTCAAATAGCCCTTACATAGCCTGGAGGTGTGTTTGGGGTCATCATCCAGATGGGATGGCATGTCGCTGCAGAATGCTGTGATAGCCATGCTGGTTAAGTGTTCCTTGAATTTTGAATAAATCACCAACGGTGTCATTAGCATAGCACCCCAACACCATCACACCTCCTCCTCCATGCTTCACGGTGGGAACCACATATGTAGAAACCATCCGCTCACCTTTTCTGCGTCTCAGAGACATGGCAGGCGGAACCAAAAATCTCAAATTTGGACTCGTCATACTAAAGTACAGATTTCCACTGATCTAATGTCCATTCCTTGTGTTTCTTGGCCCAAGAAATTCTCTTTTTCTTCTTGTTCTTCCTCAGTGGTGGCAGCAATTTAACCATGAAAGCCTGATTCACCCAGTCTCCTCTGAACAGTTGATGTTGAGATGTGTCTGCTACTTGAACTCTGTGAAGCATTTATGTGGGCTTTAATCTGAGGTGCTGTTAATTTTTGGTTTCTGAGGCTGGTAACTCTAATGAATTTATCGTCTGCAGCAGAGGTAACTCTTGGTCTTCCTTTTCTGGGGCGGTCCTTGTGAGAGCCAGTTTCATCAAAGCGTTTGATGGTTTTTGCGACTGCGCTTCAGGATACATTCAAAGTTCTTGAAATTGTCCGGACTGACTGACCTTCATGTCATAAAGTAATGATGGACTGTCATTTCTCTTTACTTAGTTGAGTGGTTCTTGCCATAATATGGATAAGAACAGCAGTCGAATAGGGCTATTCACTGTATAGAACTGTGTCCCAACCATACCTCTGCACAACATAACTGATGGTGTCAAACACATTAAGAAGGCAAGAAATTCCAGAAATTAACTCTTGACAAGGCACACCTGGTAATTGAAAACCATTCCAAGGGACTACCTCATTAATCTGATTGAGGGAATGCCAAGAGTGTGCAAAGCTGTAATCAAAGCAAAAGGTGGCTACTTTGAAGAATCTAAAATATAAAACATATTTGGGTTTTTTTTAATACTTTTTTATTTAATACATAATTCCATATGTGTTCCTTCATAGTTTTGGTGTCTTCATTGAATGGGAAGGTATGTCCAAACTTTTGACTGGTACTGTATATACGTGTGTGTGTGTGTGTGTGTGTGTGTGTGTGTGTGTGTGTGTGTGTGTGTGTGTGTGTGTGTGTGTGTG
>JAOYSI010074112.1:0-18984 GCA_025775065.1 Hiodon alosoides | reverse complement strand
ACCCCCTCCGCCTTCCCCTCCTCTTTCATGCCCCCCCTCCCCCCCCTCCCCCGCCCCCCCCCCCCCCCCCCCCCCCCCCCCCCCCGCCCCCCCCCGCCCCCCCCCCCCCCCCCCCTCAGGATTGGGAATCCCAGCATTAGATGTTTATTTCCTAATAATAACAATTTAACAGTATAATATAATTTTGTATAGTACAATTACGTCATGATTTAAAGTCATGGGAAAGATTAAAAAATACAATGTGGTATGAACACTATTTTACAACACGCTGAAGGTTATAGGCAGTAAGGTGTTGTTTCAATGATGTTCTCAGAGAGGGATCAGTCCAGAAGATGATATAGAAGGTCCTGTTGTACTGCAAGATGAGCATTGCGTAGTACAGTGAAAATATTAAAGTGGCTGTTTTATTCCGCACAATGAAGTGTCAATCACACCCAGTCTCAACTAAACCCCGGGAAATAAATTCTACACCAGTTTGAATTGATTCACAAATCCCATAACGATAGAGAGACCAAATATGACCTTTCACCAGTTTCCCCTTTCATGGGCCATCCTGTATAGTGTTCATTATTTCTCTCCCCCCCCTCCCCGCTCCCCCCTCCATGAGACAGAAACACATTAAACTCAACAGAGGAATAAAATTGAATGAACAAAAATTTAAAACTATACAATTCTCATTACTTTTTTTTTCCTATAATTTAAATACCTCTCCCTATCCCTATCTCAGCCCACTAAAGTAAGCCAGTTCTTCCATTTCAACCAGAAGGTATAGCGCTTTTTCAATGTTTGCATCATCTCACAAATCTCTATAAACCTCTCTTCATGTCAAATATATCACTTACAATAATTCTTTTAGGAAAATTTTGTACTCTCTCTTTCTCTATATATTCCAAATCTCTCCCATCCACATATAAAATATACAAAAATTATTTCCAAAATTTCCTTTTTCTCACCCTCAATTGTACAAATATAAAAATATACAGTTTTCCTATGACATCATCATCTCTTAATTAATGTTGCCCAGTCATGTTCTCCTTTCATTCTCTCATATGCAGTTACCACAATCCCTGTTCTTTCTCTACCTAGTTTAAAAATATACAATGTTTGTGATAGGAAAAAAAGTCACTCCTCCATCCCCTATACCCTGTCCGTCCCCTCCGTGACAGTCCTCCAGCATTTAGTGTTTTAATGTCATCGTTGCTTGATTGCTCCGCGCCTTTCTCCCCACGCAAAACGCTGCAGCGCTTAATCATCTCTCCGTCCCATTGGCTGTCTCACTGGTCTCCGTGCCGACTCTCGTACTTGTTGAGGATGTTGCGGCAGCGGCCGAGCTCCTTGCGCATGTCGGCCACCTCCTGCCTCAGAGCTGCGTTCTCGCGCTCCAGGAAGGCCGCCCGCACCGAGATCTGGTTCTCCTTCAGTCGCCGCGCGTCGCGCGAGCGCTTGGCTGCTTCATTATTCTTGCACCTCCGGTTCCAGTACTTGTCATCCTGGGGGTGGGCGCAGAGGGGATGAGAGGTAAGGGCCCATTAAGGGGGCAATAAAGGTCTATGTGACAGCAATTATCTCGCCACTCTTGCACGGCACAGAGACCAGCAAGGGCTTTTGCAATAGATTAGCACCAACATGACTTTTTTCAGATGCCTTGTTTGTAACCCATTCCACGCATTGCAAAATCTCACTAAATAACATGCTATCATCAAACTTCACAACTTTCAAATACCATTCTTCTGTTTATACACCCATTGCATTACAAGGAAATACTTCTTTCTTTTTTTACAACGACATGCACAATAAACAGAAACTCAGAAGGCTAAAATAAAGTGTTCAATTTGGAAGTCCATCTTAAAAACCATTGCTACTGCGCACTGCCTTGTAAGGGAGGAAGTGCTTTCCCTTAATTTCCTTCTGGATTCATGGATGAATCACTCGAGCAGGCAACATCTCAAGCATTCTCAAGAGTGGCCAATCTCCACAGATTTCCTTCACATTCATACACAACAAGGTTCAACTAGACTCAACTAAAGTTAGTGTAGTCACATGCAGATGGAATAACAAGGAAGCACATAACAGCTATGCTACACAATACACAATTGCTGACTGCTTTTGTATAGTGTTAATATTAAGCAGTAATCATCATGCTGACTTTTTCAATATTTTTCAGCCAAACGGAATTAGTTTTGCCATTGACTGTTTTTTTAAATGAACTGATGAACAAGGGCATGGTCTTGAATACAGCATGCACTGAATACTTTCTAGCCGTGGTAAGACTCAAACCCCGGCCATCTGTGCCAGAGGTCAGGAAAGCATCCAAATCAGCGATGGGTGTGGTAATGTTCCGCAATTTCTCTCAGATCATCACCATCACAAACATGCTGGATGCAGTGTGATTGGAGGATCCCATCAATAACAAAACTCTGGGCTAAAGGCTAATAGCAGCCACTAGACGCTTTTACATTAAGTCCCCTTAAACATCGATTAAATAAAAGGAAGATGTTTCTCAATTATCTTTCACTTTTATTGTTGATATGCAAATATTCTAATTATGGGCCATTTGTAAGTTTGAGAAGCTTATAACAACATACAGAAATCTCACTAATTGTGGGGGAAAAGACCCGGAAAATTACCATGAAATGTTTGCCATACAAACATTTTCAAGGAATAACTCAAGGTATGATTGTGACAAGACCTGTTGCATGAATTTAGCTCAACAATCAAAAGGCAATAGGATGGTAGGGTTATGCAAGTGAGATCGTGCAGACAGACTAGGGAACAACTGATATAGATTTCACTGCAAAGCATGCCGGTGCCTAGACAATACTAAAATAATTAATTTAGTCATCAATACGATCTAAGAAGTAAGTGTACAATAGATAAGATACAATGATACAAGCGACGTAGTAGACTTATTACACGTTTAAAGGATCTAATGGCTAGTGTAAAAAAATCATGATATAGCACGGTAAATGACAGCTGAATATTGCTCCATGATTTCTGCACCATAGCTGATGGTGCCAATGTAAAACAATCTGTGATGTAAGCTGCTGCGAGCTGATGCAAGTTGATGCAAGTACTCTGCATAATACTATTGAACACACCCTCTGGGAAATGGAGTACCTTTAAATCTTCTGGCACAAGCATCTTGCGAGCTTTCTTGATCATGGGCTGTGGCTTTAGCTCCTCTTCACTGAAGCGATGTCTCCGTGGGTCAAAAGCCTCCTGGCCTGGTACACTCGACAGCGCCAGGTCTGCAGGGTCAGGGTCAAAGTTCACCATAACATCAGCTCCGTTTGTGGAAGAAATGACAGGAGGTGGAGGACAGGAGGAGGAAGGGGATGGGGAAGGGTCAACAGGAGTGGCCTGGCCTCCTACAGAAAAACAAAAATCAAATGAGACCTTCATAAGTAAACACGAAGAGTTCGCAATATTACAGTAATACGGGGTATTAGTCTAGGCTGCTGTGACAATCAATGGCCACCAGGTGGTAGCACAACCGAACAATAAGTTAGCTGCTGTTGTTTTTGTTAATAATGTCTTTGCTTACCAGATGCTTTTACCCAGAACAAAGAACACACGCGTTTTACCCATTTATACAGCTGGATATTTAATTAAACTTAATGAAGGCAAGTATCTGAATAATGGAGCTGGGTACTATTTTTAAAAATATGTTGCAATAAAGTAAAATTTGAAGTATGTATTCTTTAGAAATTAGGAGCCGTAATAAGTTTTTTTATTTTAAGTTTAAAATTTTCTGTATTCCTTGCGGCTATTAAAACCCCAGTACTCTTTGCAGCATCCCTATCTATTCAAACCCAAACTGGTGTTCTACATCACGGCAGAATAAAAACACAGAAGAATAAACCTACACCTGACCAACTGTCTGAGGAAGGTGCAACTTCTCAGATTGTTTCTTAACACGGTGTACACCAAACAAAAACAATTGATAAATATTGCAGTGTAACTGAAGTTAGATCTCAGCTCTCCTTTATTCGGCCAAGCTCCCTCCCCCTCTTCCTCCACCCCTCCCCCTTGCAATGTCACTCTATTGCTTTCTGCATTGGCACGTGACATGCTGCATGCACATGGACCAAGCGTGTGAGAGAGAGAGAGAGAGAGAGAGAGAGAGCGAGAGAGCGAGAGAGCGAGCGAGCGAGAGGTTTAAAGACACGCAAACACGAACTCCCTCAGCCCGGCTTTCCCTCCCATTCCCTCTCACTGCAGTTGCTGCTTGGCAGTACAGTCCAACTAGTTTGGCAGTATCCACATTAACCCCAGCCTCTCCATTTTCCCATGCTCCATGTTTGCCTGGAAGCTCCGTGTCTCTCTCTCACTCAACCCCAGTATCAGTGCTAATTTATTGTCGCATCCAGTCAAAGTCTGCCAGAAAGTTGTCATCTTTGTGTCGGTATAGATGTAATGTTAATGTAATGTTCAATCAATTTGGGTACTTTCAATTAATCATTTCACTCTATATTTCATTGGTATTAATAATCTGTATTCACGAGTCTGTGTAAAGTATATTAACCCTTAAATAACACAATTTGTTGGCATAGGCTGTAAAATTAATATATAATAAAAGAGTATCCTTCATCCCTTCCAAAATATCCCTTTTCTACTAACCCCCATATCTGCAGACCCACTATTCTCTCGTGCCATGTCACCCGTAACCCAAACTTTTTTTCAGTCTTTCCTACCTGGATTTCCTGATATAATTCTCGATGACAGAACTTTCCCATCCCAATATCTCTACAATGACATACCCATTCCTTGTTTAGTCCCATTACTTGTTACTGTCACTTCAATTCCCTTTTTAAATGTATATATCGCAAAAACAGTTTAAATTCAGAATCTACTGCCAGCCCTTAAAACCTTTTCAGCACACTCACCATGAAGACACTCGGACCCATCCAGCATGCCTTGTGTTGCTTGCTGCACCTCCAGGCCGAGCAGTGAGGGAGAAGATGATGAGGAGGAGGAGGAGATGGAAGAGGAAGAGGAGCAGGGCGAAGGGGAGGAAGGAGGACATTGGGAGCTCTGGTTAGGGATGGCAGACTGGGAGCTCTGGGAGGGGATCTGTGCAGAGCTGGAGCTGTTGTTGTGTAGATTGCCCATCCCATTCTCCGTGAGAAATTCCTCCAGGTCCATGTACTGGAGCTGGAACAGGCCTCCGTCGCAGGGCAGAGTACGCTCCCACAGGAGGGGTCCGAGGAAGGCTGACTGGGAAGAGGAGCGCAACGAGCATCCACTGCCATTCCCTCCCTGGGAGCTGGATTCCTCCTCCGAATCCAGGGCTTTGTCTTTGTCTGAGGAGGAAGAGACAGCCGTAGACAGAAATACATATAGAGAAAGAAATAGAAAGAGGGAGAAAAAGAGATAAACAAAAGTGTAAGATTTATATAGCAGCAATTTGGTATTTTCCTTTTGGTCATGGGTTTCAGCCTCTCAAATATTAATGCAGAAGAAATTATTATAGTAGTCCCACAGCAAAAGGCTTGGAGGCCAAACATGGGACTGAAATTGGAAAGTGAACAACGCTGTCCCACATTTAATTGTTGACAGTACTAACTGTGCAATTAGGAAACAAACATTTTAAAAACAGAAAGTGTTTTATTTAAGGGCTTTCCCTACCAGGGAAGACATACAGAGGTGAGACTCGCAGAAGTGGTAGCAGGAGGCATACATAAAGAGAGCAGTTAATGAAATATGACTGACTGAGTCGGTACAATAAATTACCGTTAGCACAAAGAGAAAATTAGCGACGGAGAAGGATGCTGAGATGTGTGCGCGCGCGCGTGTGCGTAAGTGTGTGAGTGTGTGAGAAAGCATGCAAGAAACCATGAGTAAAAATTGTGAGTTTGTTTGGTTTTTTGGATGTCAAGCTTTGAAGGAACTTCAGCATTATAAATCAATGCCATATTTTTTTAAAGACACATTGCATGACCCATAGTTTCTCTGACAAGTGTGTTCAACCTCTTGTCTGCTCAGCGGTCAAAAAGGAGCATTGTGTGGAGTTGACAACACCAGGAGACACACACCTACTGAGCATGATACAATTACTTTTGCACCCCGCAGTTCAACAACTATTGTTTATTTTACCTTTTTGCTTCACTCTCATTAAGAAATACTCTCCACTCTAGCAATAATCTCTGGGATGTCCACTGGTCAAAGAGCAGATGCCAATGTTTACCAGTGAGTGGATGAATGTGGGGTCAGTGCTAATGCAACCAATGAGCAATGTCTAATTCACAGTTCTGTACAGTATACATGTCATGTATGTACTTGCAAGCATTGCAATGAGCAATGTCTAATTCACAGTTCTGTACAGTATACATGTCATGTATGTACTTGGCGGGGGAGGGGAGGGGGGGTTAAAGTTACATTTTTAACATTAATGCTTAAGAATATGGTCTACCTATTATTTGCTCTCTGGGTGTGGTAAGTATAATACATTCGATAATTTTATATGTAAATCACAAAACAACTTTAAATTATTTAAGCAACACCCAATAAACCCTCACACTAAGTGAGACAGGTGCTCAAACCAGGCTGGCAACTCACAGAACATACAGTGAAGCTTTACGACGGAAAGATAAAAACGACAGAAAACACAGCTATGGTAGACGATCCTCACCTTTCACGTCACAGCAGTCTTTACCTCTCTGGTCACCTTTTGCGGGTAGTTGCAGAAGGGATTTCAAACTGGCCATGGAACTCAAGTGTCCGCCACCCGGGGTTCCAGTCGCTTGGTTGCTACTCCCGAATTGTGGGCTAGCTCCGGCTGGCAGGTCTGGTGGTAGAATCTGTGAGAGCGGCCTGGACATCGCAGTGTGGCCACTGATACTTCAAGTGCTGAAGGCGGTGTGATGTGGATATGGAAACTTAGCCAATCAATGAAAACCCAATCGATTAATGCTCGCTAAGTTTAATGGCGTTCGTTGACTAATAATTTGACAATTGCATCACGATTTTGCAGACTGCGAAATATGCTGTTAATATTTTGGTGTGGTTTTAACAAGCGCTTTTAAAATGCGAGTTGCGGTGCAAATTATGCTGAAAGCAGCATACAAATTATCTTGGCTAAGCGCGTACTCACAGAAATGAAGCTTGATAAATATATGATCGATCAATTAGCTTGAAGATCCGTGCAGAAAATAATGTGCCCTGATTATATCTGTCTAGGTTACGAATTTTTGTTTTTTCCAACAAACTAAACTGGTCCAAAATTCAATCAATGGTTAGCAAAAAAAAATGCAATCTTGTACTTTATTATATCGGTTGGCTCAATTTGGGAGTCAAAAGCAATAATCTCCTGTTTGTTTACCGAGATCTTCGACCAAAACTAAATATCGCTTTCTCGATTTCGATCAGGACAAAAAAAATCAAAGTTATTGAAAATGACAGAAAAATGTAGAAAAAAATTAAATACACAAAAAACTAAAACGAGGAGATAGGCTAGACTGGACCTTAGTCGCGTTGAAACTCCGAATAATAAAGTGACAACTTGGATAAAAATCGAAGAACATTTTTTTTCTCAAAATTACAAAAAAATGTATTTCAAATGAAAGCAAAATAAAAGACGGATAAAAAGAGCTATCGATTTTCTTGTTATTTCTCTATTCACGAGCGGTCGCCCATGTTCCTTTTCCTTTTTTTTTTTAGTTCCCTTCCCCTCTTTCTCTTTCTGTATGTATCAAGGCACAGCTTGTGCTCGAACCACATTGAGTGTCAGCTGGAACGAACACGGGCAGTTCTCGTGACGTCAACTCTCACGGGTAATAGTGCGGTGGAGGGGAGGGGGGGCTGCCCTAATCAATATTAATGAGACACACCTCCTGCTTAAACCACACCTCAAAGGTAATATTCTGACTCCAGAATCTTTAAAAAACGAGCCAATTGAGCTTGATTTCACGTTGCCTGGAAGACACTGCCTATTTTATTAACCCATCATTACCGGTTGGTCCACTTCCAACTGAATGACAACCCAGCAGAGGGATTATTCAGGCCTAAATAACAAATAATACAATGTGCCCTATTTATAATTACAAAAATGTATTTACAGTAACTTATTCAAATTAAACAACATCCAAAAAGACATTCTTGAATATTTTGATTTATAACTGATGATTCCCAAACCCAAGAAATAATTAAAATGTATTTACTTTATCGAGAACCATTATTATCTTTTTGCCTTAATCGGTGATGTCCAAATGTGGAGCTTTAAAGTCCAAAGTGCAGCAGGTTTTGATTAATAAAATAAAAAAAAATAAAAAATAAACATTGTCATTTTACTCATAACTTAGAACGGCAAAGCTGAGTGATTATTGTTTTACTAATGCACACTTTTACTTAAACCAACACCGGGACACAAAAAAATATAAATGTGCTTAATATGGAATATTAACCAAGTATGATAGGCCATTTAAATGGTGCATTGCTGCGTTTAAACCCCAGATTTGGATATAAAACTGTTAATTCTGCACAACTTGATGACCCAATCCAAACCTCAAAGTGAACAATCAAATTATTAGATATGAACTCCTGTCGGTTCTGAATGACAAACACTGCACGCTGTCACTTTAAGACCATATCCTGCTCTCCTTGAGCTCACATGGCTCTGGCACGCGCAAGTGCTGCCTGTCTGCAGGCCTATCTGTCTCTGATTGGTTAAAATTTTGCCTCATCTGCTTGCAAGGATTGACTGGACAAAACTGGGTCAATAGCTCCACCCACAGGTTTTCCCATGCTAAGGCCACGTGAGACCGAAGAGGCAAAGCCACAGAATCTGTGTAGATTAGTCTCTCACCTAGATCCTGAGTTCTATTTTTTATTTGTGTAAATTTGAGTGTTTTTTATTTGTGCAACTTAAAGTTTAAAACTTATGTTTTAATCTGGAAAATACTTTGCCTAGATACCATACATTTCTATTTGATGTCCAACATATTATTCCAGTAGAATTACCCTCCCTCCAAATTTACACCATACCTTACATTGTAGTACGCAAAACAGATGGTATTACACCACCACATTTAGTTTTGAAAATTAGTTTTAAGATTAATGAAGAAACCCATGATCTTGGTCGGAGCAGAATGCCTAGGTACACCATATCAAAATTATATTATAATATCTTGGTAGATGCATATTTCTCCTGGAAACCTTACCTTTTTCTAAATCTGAAACCTAAATTTTAGATGACCACATTGAACAGCTCGCAAGTAACAGGCAAGTAATGTGTTCTGATGCATAATGTGTTGCAATTACATACACCAGACAACACTTGATTTCCCCACACAGCCCAGGGAAAAGAAAACTGCACGCTCTGTTACCATCTGTCTCCTTTCCGTCTTTATCAGTACATTTCAAAAAATAAAATAAAAACGTGACAATCACATTCTGTCGGAACAGGGTCCTGACGGTTAAAGAATTGCGATATTTTAGTTCCACCTGGTGGACACATAATGACACTGTCTTTCTACAGTAAATGTAACTGAATTCTAACCCTTATTTAATTATACAACTACAGGTCAGACATAATCGAAGCCTCAGAACATCTAAACATCTAAAAGATTAATGACTAGTAAGAATGTGTAATAAGATATTTTAAATGATGGTGTCTATTATATTGTGTACATGTAAGGTCAGTTTTTCTCCACTACGTGCAATCATTTGTGGTCAACCACATTCACATTTCAGTCTTGCTGGCTCACATTTCCTAAACCTAGGCCAGGATTCTATCAGAAACAAAAAAAATCTATGCATTTTTGGTTAGACATTGAAGACAAGCAAAGAACATGCTAATTTTTAAAAGTTTATTTCATTTGGAAGATATTCCAACTATTTTGTCACTAGGCAAAAAATGATAGAAATGTATTTAGTATTATTATTTTTCTTTCTTTTTTGTTTTAAAGAAAAAAGGCTTGGGAAAAGGATATGAACGGGGTGTAGCTCAGTAAAATACTACGTGCTTAAGGGAAAGAACCCAGAGTTTGGGTTGGTAAGTGGACAGAAGAGGATAAACACATTGGTACATTTAATACACCCCCTTTCCTAAAAAGACTCTCCCTCCCTCGATCCCACCCACCGACCCACCCACTAAAGAGCGACAATAATACAAACTGAAATATTACTTAGAATAAAAAAACAATATGACAATAAAATATAAGAATTTTACAGTACAGTCAACTTGTTCCCATCGGCCTCAGTCTTTTTAATGTTTACTGTCCATTGGTATGAAAAGTTCCTTTAACAGGCTTCCTTTCAGCTCAGCCTTAACAAATCCAATTTCAACACTTCACACGGTATTTATTAACAGGGTATTTTGTTCCTTATCAAATATCGCCTTCAAGTTGACTACACTTTCTTTTGGGTTCGCGCATTATCTGAGTGATGGATTCACAAGTGAATTTACAATGAGAAACTGACTACGTCATATACTGTGAGTGTCTGAATTGCACTGACACCCTTTCTACCAAAGCCCGTAGTCCCCCTTTTACCCACCCACTTCTTGCTCTTAACCAAATGCATGTCCTTTAAGAAAGTAAAACAGTCAAGCACAAGTCCACAAAGGCCCTAAGTGAACACCAACTACACATAGTACACAGCAGAGAGACTATATAAGGGTACTTGGATAAAAGGGGAAAAACTAGTTAAGGGGTAACAGTATAAACCTGAATAATCCACTGAAGCTCATCTAACAACCCAGCAGATTCAGCTAGGGATAATGTGAATTTCTTTTAAGGATTGGGATGCTGTGAAAACAGTCATTCTTAAAGACTCTCCCACATGATTGGTAAATGCGGGGGTTTCTATTGAGGCTGTTTTTTTGCAGTCTATGTAAATGAGTATGGAACCTCCTGTAAAAAAAGAAATTAGCTGTGAATCAGGGACCAGGAGACGTAGTTGTGATACCAAGCCAGTCCATTGAATTACCAATAGGCATTTTGACCTCCTACCTGACTAAAAAGCAGAACAACATGCTCTCCATTTCCAAAATTATCTTTCCTTTCAATCACACATAAAAAATACTTAGCGTCTATATTCAGTCAGAGCTGCTGTTTCACTCTTCCCCTCTCCTCCCTTCTTCTCTACTGTCCTCTGCGCAGACTTCAAAGGTCCAGCTCTAGAACCTCCAACGCCACCTCGACAAGCCACCCTGTGCCTCTCCAGGAGAGTCCCATTCCAGAAACGAGAGGGGCACCGTGGGCAAGAAAATGATCCTCGGGCAAGATGGGACCCCCGATGACTAAGGGCCGAGAGAAATTTGCGGGAATGCTTACCACAGACCGGGCAATCCAAACGTGCCTGGAAGTTTCCATTTCTTGGAGGGTGTCTAACTGCACGATGAATCAACAACGCAGCCTGTCGAGGAAAAGTGGTGCGTGGACAGAAGGGGCACGGAAAGCGTTTTTGGGGGACTTCCAAAGACGATAACCTTGCCATGGTTACACCTGCACTTGCTGTTGTGACCACTTCACGCCCAGCTCCTCCTCCTCCTCCTCCTCCTCCTCCTCGTCTAAGCCTTAAAAGTTGAGTCAGTCGCTTTTTCCTCCTGAGCTGCTGCTGGTTCACTCCACTTCTTTTTCTCTTCTGCATTTTCCTCCTCTTGCATTTGTGTCTCCCTCCTGCTAACATGTGTTTCTTATCATCACCTTCTTCCCTACCATCTCTGGCAAAACCTGGAGGCTCTTCACTTGTTGCTCCACTTTCTAGTCCCTCCTTTTTCTTTTTCTTCTTGCGTTTCCTCAAATCTCCCTGAGATTGGAGGTTCAGCTGATGTGGGTGAGGAGGCTGGATCTCAGCCGGTTGGTGTTGTGCATGATGATGGTGTTGCTGCTGCTGCTGCTGCTGCTGAGAATGTGGCAGAAGGAGAAGGGGGTGAAGAGGGGGACTATTATGGAGGGCAGAGGAAGGTCCAGTTTGATAAATGGGCTCCCCCTTTATACCTGCAGGCTGCTGGTGGTTTGAAAGGGTAGTTAGAGTGGAGTTAGGTGGGAGTTGGTGAGAATACGCAGGTGTGTTGGAGGCTGTTGGATGTGGAGGAGCCAATTCAGGGAGGTAGAAAAGAGGAGAAAAGCCAGATGGAGGCTGTTGAGGAAGTTGTTGAGAGTGGGCTACCCCGGCGTGAGCTTGCTGCCCCACGTGAGAGCCACTTGGAGGCACCAGTTGAAGCAGGGCATTTGTGGCTGCTTCACTCTCAGACACCGATCCGCTTGTACTTGAACTGCCACCAGACACACCGCTGCTCCCACCTCCTGGCTGGTTCGTTTGTCCTGTCCGGGTTAAGCCGTGCTGAGAAAGCCGGTGTCTGGTCAAGCTGTTAGCATAGGCAAAGGCTTTCCCACATACCTCACAGCAAAAAAGCCTGTCTCCACCCTCATGAACAGCCTGATGGTGGGCAGTCAGGTGAAAGTGATGACGGAAAGACTTCCAGCAAATGGGACAAGTATAGAGTCTGGGAGGGGGTTGGGTGTTGGCTCCTTGAGGCTTGATGTCCTGAGGATAGGAGTAGTAAGAATCAGAGCTTCCTTGATCTCTGTCTTGGCCAATTCCTTCTCCAGGGTTTGTAGCCGAGCTGCTGCCATTACCGCTGTTGCCTCCCGCTGTTGTGGGCACTTCCTCAAACTCCCCTTTTTGATGCAGTTTTCCATGTCTCTTTAGGCTCTGTGCATAACCAAAATCTTTTCCACACAAACCACATTTGTAGTTTTTCTCTCCAGAATGAACGGTGCGGTGCTTGGTAAGATGGAACGCTTCCCGGAAATGTTTGCCACAAACAGTACAGTGATGAGGCTTTTCCCCAGTATGAATGCGGTCGTGCCGGCGAAGGGTTTCACGACGTGTGAAGCCGCGGCCACAGACGCTACACAGAAACAGTCTCTCGTTGCTATCCCCACTAGCCCCTCCTCTCTGGGAATTTTGTCGTCGTTTATTGCCTTCTCCAGTAGCTCCACTAGCGGATCCCGCTTCCTTCTTTGGTCGAGGCTTGCGAGGCCTCTTGGGTTTGACAGTTGGCGTCTGCTGTTGATGCTGCTGTTGGCTGTGATGGGACAAAGTTGTCATTGTACCTCCCATTCCCTCCTGATTTCCAACCCCTCCTCCTCTATATGCCTTATCCATTCCAGATGTTGATGAAGGACCACTGGGTGAAACCCCAAGTGGACCTAAGCCAAGCCCTCCAAGCAGCCCACCAATGATATCCCTTCGCTCCTCTCCCCGATTGCCCCCACCATTATTAATTTCACCAGGCATGCAAGAGGCCGCAGCGGCTGCAGCAATGGCAGAAATGGCGCTGTTGACAGAGCTAGTCACATCGTCTTCAGAGTCATCAAGGAGAGAAGAGAGAGGGAGATGGGGCTGAGGCGGATTTTGACTCTGAGGATGGGGATGCAGAGTAGGAGCCAAGGGTGCCTTCCTAAGTGCTGGGCCTGGCATCCCACTTCCACAGGAGGGCTCTCCGGGATAACAAGGGGAGGGGTTAGCCTGCGAACGATGTTGCTTGTAGTCGCTGCGATAGTCATCACCCCGATAAGGTGCTTGGTAACGATTCCGGGAGAAGTCAGTCCCATACTTCCCCTCTGTTTTATCCCCACTGCCAGCATTGCCTCCCCTGCCTTGCTGGAAAAGACCTTCACAGGCTAACCCTGTCTTTTCGTCCTCCTCATCTTCTCCCATCATACTGCCCACCACTCCGTCTTCCTCGTCATCCTCTTCCTCCTCCTCAGTTTTGCCATAAATCACCCCTCCACTTCCAAGCTGCCCACCCTGGTAGTCCACTACTCCACTTTCTCCCGATTCCATTCCCCCTGCATTTAATGTTCCTGTCTTAGTACCTTTATGGCTATAGCGCCCATCATTTCCAACTAAAGAGCTACTACTGTTATTGGTGCTTCCCCTAGACCGTGATCCCCGCCCTGGCTTTCCACAAGTACCTGAAGCTGCATGGTTAAGCAATGAGGTACTCTCCCGAAAACATCGACCACAAGCTGGGCAACGGTACGGCTTGTCCTCATGAATTTTCTCATGACGTGTGAGAGATTCACGACGATTGAAAGCACGCTGGCAAATTGCACAAGCAAAAGGACGTGCCCCAGAATGGATAACACCATGTTGGAGGAGATGCCCTCTTTTCTTGAATCCCTTTCCACATTCAGGGCAACGATGAGTCTTCTCGGGGCTGGGGCAAGACGACGATGATGTGGGAGCTGGGTTTGACTGTTGCTGTTGAGGATTTAATGAGGCATGCTGTTGGGATTGTTGGTGATGAGGATTGGACTGGGGAGTCAGATCCTGGGTAGAGTGAGGGAGGCTGGGATCAGCATGGTGGTGATGGTTGGGGTTTGTGTTGGTGTTAGGATTGGTGTTGGGGTTGGTGCTGTTACTAATGTTACTAGCCCCAGATGCCAACCCATGGCTACGTAGATGCCTTCTGAGACTTGAGAGATGAGTGAAGGTTTTGCCACATTCTCCACAGTGGTAGAGTGGTTCAGGTTCCGTCTGACTAGCAGAGGGTGCCATTGAAGTAATATTTTCAGGTTTAGGGAGTTGTGAGCCATTTGTTACAAGCACTGAGGCAGAGGTAGAAGAAGGGGCAGAAGAAGAAGAGGATGAGACAGCTGAGGAAGAAGAGGAAGATGAAGAGGAAAGGAGAGAGGAAGGGTCTCCACCAATACCTGGCATGCTGACCCCTCCACCCCCCCCAACAAGGCCAGAAGTTGCATCATGGCCATGTCCCCCAGAGCTGCTGCTGGGGTTTGGGTCTCCACTACTGTGGCTATTACTACTGCTACTATTATTACTGCTGCTCTCCAATTTCCTCTGGGGCAGGTAACCAGCCATAGCTTTCTTTCTCCTGCCTCCCCCTCCACTTCCTCCACCCCCACTGTCTCCTTTCCCTTCATCCTTAGAGAGAGAGAGATGGAGTGGCAGGGGGAGAGGCAAACCAGACTCTTGCTGCATCAGAGAGGCTAGCTGATTAGAGGAGAGAACTGGAATACCTTGAAAATCAAAACCACCAAGGGAGGATGGCTGGGGCGTTGGGTGAAGGGGGTGATGAGGGTGAGAATGGGAGTGAGGATGGGATAAGGCATGTGGTGGAAGTTGTTGCTGCTGCTGCTGCTGCTGCTGCTGCTGTTGTTGTTGCTGGGGTGTTGGGTGGCTGTGCGTATGAGAGGGATGAAGAGCAGGGGGTGGGGCTAGCCCTGAACTGGAATCCCCACCAGCTTGACCCAACCCCAAGCCGAGATGATTGTGAGAGCCCTGTTGAACCAAAAACTGTTCTAAGCTGGCATTGGCTGGCACCCCAGAAAGAAAGTACTGATTAGCGGCCAGCATGCAGCTGAACTGCTGGTGTAAGCTGCGAGCATCAGACTGGGCGCCAACAAGCTGATGTCCCAGAGAAGTCACTGTGCTGCTACTGGGAGGATTGTTAGAGGTGGAGGCAGAGCTTGAAGGAGACGGAGAAGATGAAGAGGGTCCAGGGGATGCTTGGGGAACGGAGAGGCCAGGGTGTAAGGGCGGTGGCGGAGGAGGAGCAGATGTCACTAATCCACCTATTCCTCCTGCTCCTCCACTGCTCCCACTGCCCCCTGCAAAGTGCTCAAAACGCCCCATTCCTGGGTGCAGCTGCTCCTGAGCAAGAGCTGCCTCTGCTGGGTGAAAAGAACGCAAAAACTGTGGGTAACCAGGGGCATGACCTCCACCACCAACACCAATTTTGCTTGACTTTCGGGAACTCTGAGAGGATGAAGATGGAGCCTGTTGTGGCAGGGGTGGGGGTGGGGCACTCATTTTGGCAAAAATTGAGGAGGAATCTGAAAAGGCGTTGCTTCGAGATCCTTGTAATGATCCAAGACTAAGCCCAGATAGAAGGGCTCCAGAGGTTTCAGCCTGCTGCTGTTGCTGCTGCTGTAGCTGCTGTTGGTGCTGAAGTTGAACTTGCTGTTGATGCTGCAGCTGTCTCTCTAATCCAAGACCTTTAAACTGGTGGGCCTGATGTCCACTCAGCATTTCTATAATGTCCAAATTATATTTTCCAAACTGGAACATCTCCCATTCACTTGCAGGAGGAGGTGCAGGAGCAACACCACCGGCCCCAGAAGTGGCGATGATTATCCCACCACCACTCACGGAGGAGCTACGGTTAGAGGACCCAGACCCCGACCCACCTCCACTGCTTCGGGAACCGCTTCCTCCACTACCTCCCGACCCCCTCCCTCCCACGCTGCTGCTGCCGCTGCTGCTGGCACTGCTGCTCGCCCCCGCACCTCCACTGCCGCCCCCTCCTCCTGCTGACGACCGCCCACTGCCTCCACTCTCCATCCAAGAGGAGCTGGCACTGGGATTTTGGAGGGCGTTGGGGCGTCCCTTCTTGCGATCAATATTTGATCGTTTATTTTTTAAGATATATGCCCTTGTTTGCAAACTTTATGATCTTGTTTCATTTGGTCTCCTCTATTTATGAATCAACTAAGCGTTTAGGCTCACAGCAAGGCCTACTTGTGTTTTGACTAGTGTGATAGATGATAGTTTGATGAAGTTAAGCCTTTCTATACATCTCTACTCTTGACTGTTTTTTTACTATTAAATATGTACATGTTCAAAATTTTAAGCACTGTCTTTCTTATATTTTACACAGTAAAGTCACAAGTCAATATCACAGTGAATACCTGTTGCAGGTAAATAAATCAGAACCACTTCCGTTCCTACAGTTCTTATGTTGAATGTCTATTCTTTAAGCTGTTGTCATCATCAACTTGTGTAATGACTGGTCGCCTTGTGTTATCTTCTGTCTTCGAATTTATTCAGCCTTTTTGAGCAATTTATGATCTATGCCACGTGGGATAGGATGGTAATATATTTTTCAGTCATGTATCAGATATTTGAGATCCTAAAAAAGTTGGAACTCCTTGGTGTTATAGCCTTTACTTCCTTCAGTTTAAATGAACCGAAATACATACACAAGTAGATTATTTGCAGTATTAGTCCATCTGATCCTCAGTGTAATATTTTCCTTTTGTTTTCTTCAGTTCTCTCTCAAGTTCAGAAAAGCAGACAGGGCGAAAACTGAGGCAGGGACGGAGAACTGCCACTTTCCCTCTTCTTCGCCGGTCCTTACCTTCTTTTCTTCTCTTTCGGAGACTAAAGGGGGAAAATTAAGACATGAATAAATGTTTTGTTTAACTCAACTTGGACATAAGAGTAATAAAAGAGATAGTTAGAATTAGAGTGGGAATAACCGAAGACTTCATTGTACAGCCACCAAAAATATAATAAAAAAACAACTAAAATAAATAAAGTATATCACCATTTATTGCACTTTTTTTTTATTGGCAGGACATAGTATATTTGTGTTAATTCTCTATTCTAGTTCTAGTTCTAATTATTTTGCAGCTTTACCCATAGCAAAAAAAGCCATTTATATAATTAAAAAATAGAGCATTTGATACAGATGCAAACATTTTAATGTAAATACCAGTGCAGCTAACTTGGCAGCTTGATCGCAACTTTGAAAGGGTGAAGGTGCATGTGTGGGGGGAGAAAACCAAGACGGATGTCATACATTCAATGCACCTTTTTAAAGTTCGAAATAGCCAGGTGCATAAGTACTAGCCTACAAACACTACCTACATGAGAAGCCTATAATAAATAAGTATAATCATTTATTGCATATATTTTAAAAAAATGACCATTTTAATTTGATAAGACACCTGGCTGGCATAAATTCACATAAAGTAGGCCTATAACGAGGTTCAAAAACAAATATTTCCCCTATATTTAACAGACACTATGTGTACTACTGGTGTGTTTCACTCAACTAGTTAGAGTTGTAATTTTTAATTTAATGTTATTCTTACTTGCACAGTCAAATTCTGAATTCTGCATGCAGCAGTCATTTTTTTTAGTTAGGTGGGTTGAATGTTCTCGTAAGGTACTACTGCAATGCTTCCAACTTACCCAGCAATTCCCCAAGAGGATCCATTAAACCGCAGGACTTTTTCTTTTCTTTTTTTTTTTTAACTTAAATTCTAATTTTGTTGCGTTTAGTACCAGTCGCCTGTAAATGTTAATCACATGTAACCATAGAAGTTGCAAAATGGAATACAGGCAGCTATATGTAGTCATTATTACATGGATTTTGCACAGATGGAGATGACAATAAGCAAATAATATCTCTAAATACCAAGCAAAAAATTAAAATTGTTAGCCAAATTGCAGTACCGTTTTCATTCCCACGTAAAATTAATATGGCACTGAAAATATCTACAGCTGCGTAACCACTCCAATAACATGCGCTCAGTTGCCTGCAATTTGAATATAAAACGGCCAAATTCCCGCCAGCCGATCAAGTTACCACAAACAAAAGGTTCACCGCGTTGTTTGGGTCATCATGATTTCTATGAATGTGTGAGGTTCCCCCCCTCAACACAGTGTGACTGTTTTGGTTGCATATGCGCCATAAACCCAATAAAACATTTTTTTTATTTGGGAGCAACAGGTTCAATAACCAATTTACAGAAAATATGCTGTAGGTGACCACTGGCACTGGCTGAATTAATTGAAAATTTTGCAACTTAGGTGTTGTATCATTACAACACAATCTCATGCTGGCATTAGCTAAAAGCAGAGGGGTTACTAGGTTACCAGTGATCCAGACATGCAAGACTTCACTGTGCTAATGGACTAGTAAGCAAGGTTCTTTATTTAGCTAGCTAGCGCAACAAGCGCAGGCGCAACCATAACTTCATGTATAGGACAGCAGGCTACCCATTTATAGAACACTAGTTTTACATTAAAGTCCTGAAATAGATTAAAGTTATAAAAACAAATTGTATTGTGTGTGTGTGTGTGTGTCTCTGTCGGTTCTGAAATTCAATGAATAATTCATTATTACAGCCCTACAGTGCTATAAATTCAGTTATACGGATCTGTCTGTAAACTAAGACAGGCTTTTGCCCATCACACAATGGGAGTAATGTTGAATAATATAAA
>JAOYSI010074111.1:6056-18986 GCA_025775065.1 Hiodon alosoides | reverse complement strand
GGACTGCCCCATCATGACAGTAGTTCAGTGTTGTAGGGGACTGCCCCATCATGACAGTAGTTCAGTGTTGTAGGGGACTGCCCCATCATGACAGTAGTTCAGTGTTGTAGGGGACTGCCCCATCATGACAGTAGTTCAGTGTTGTAGGGGACTGCCCCATCATGACAGTAATTCAGTGTTGTAGGGGACTGCCCCATCATGACAGTAGTTCAGTGTTGTAGGGCCCTGCCCCATCATGACATTAGTTCAGTGCTGTTATAGGAACGTTTAAGATGTTTTTTAAAACTGCAACCGCACAGTCAACAAACAGCAGAAAGTTCTGGCGCCAATTATACGTGGAGAAAAATTATTTTCACAGAAAAAGAACGAAAACCAAGTGAGTGCCCCGGGAGCAAAGGACCGTATTTATACTGTTAGCCGCTTAGCACCTCGCTGCCTGGGACACGCTGTTCACATTACAAATGAAAATCGCCGGCACCAAGATGTCATGTTGGCTTTGGTAGCTCGGGGACCCCAAGCTGGGAGTGCAGCACTGACCCTGAATCAGAAATGATCCTCCTTGGGGCGCGCAAAGGCGTCCAGTCAGCGCCGATACGCGCACATCCACAGCCGATTAGCAGTTAGCAGCTCTGCGGATATCGATCATCTGGAGCGGTTAGAGACATTTCCCCACAGTGCAGGCCGTCGGCAATGAGCCTCCGAGGGCGATCCCGAGCCCGGCATTGATCCGCCTGACAAACCCCCACTTCTCATCTGACCTTTCGTGCCAATGGACACAATGAATGAGTGGGTGTCAGCGCATCTAAACAGGTCTCTCTCGCTCTCTCTCTCTCTCTCTCTCTCTCTCTCTCTCTCTCTCTCTCTCTCTCTCTCTCTCTCTCTCTCTCTCGCTCTCTCTCTTTCTCACTCTCTTTTTATTCTGAAAGATGATGCTTTCTGTGAGACTTCATAATTATTTCACCATTAGCCTGCTATGGAAACTTTATTCAGTGATTTCACATTGGCATATTCACATTTTCGGTCTTGGGCTACAAGCCTACATGGAAAACCATAATAAATGCTGTGCGCATTCGTGTATTTTTCGCAGTGAAATAGATTTTATCAAGATTACCAGTATGATGAAATACTTCATGTTGAATTGGGTAATCCAGCACTCAATTAATTTTTTTCAAATCATATTTTGCAATAAATTTGAAGTCAAGAAATTGAAAAGGGGGCGTTGTATCACATTAATATAGATAATAATTAGTAATTGTATCGCATTAATATAGATAATAATTAGTAATTGTATCGCATTAATATAGATAATAATTAGTAATTGTATCGCATTAATAATAAGGAGAACAATGAGATTGCAGGACTTCCCTTATCTCCCACTTCAGTTTAACCGTGTCTCGTGTTTCCAATTTCAAATTCCTCTTCCTTTCCATCTTCAGAGCCTCGTCCACAACCCTTCAGCTCGCCGTTTGTGAACTCCTGGTCTCCAAGCGAGAGTATCCTCTCTTCAGCCTGCTGGAGGCCCTGGGGTTCTGGCGGGCTTTGAGCGGCGTCGTACAGAAGGCGCCTGTTCAGCAGGGCCATTGCAATTTGGCAGCGTTTTCCGACGAGTACGTATAAGCTGTTCATTAGGAGAGAGAACCGAGGGAGAAAATATCGTCCACAGGGAGCAACTGTGACGGAGAGGGTGAGAGGGTGAGAGGGTGAGAGTGAGAGAGGGTGAATGTGAGAGAGGTAACACAATACAGGAATAAAATACCTGAGTTTTTTGTTTGGTTTTTGAATGCAGCCGAGGACTAAATATTCAGAAAAAAACATTAGGCCATGATAAAAACATTTTTCAAATTGTAGCATATAAAAAAAATTTAAGTTGCATAAAATAATTAGGTAAAGTGTACCTGCAGTCAGCTATTGAAGTAAACTCCTGCTAAACTGCTGTGGGTGTAAAATGGGAGAGGTTTTTTTTAATATTACGTAAACGCACATTTCAGTCGAAGCTAGCTGTGTAGAGCCACACAAGCAGGGCAAAGTTAGAGCAGTGTCTGCAGATGGTTCAGCACCTGAAACAGCACGATCAAGGTTTTACAGGACAAAGTCAACAAAGCCACAATTAGAACCTGCTAGCACCAGGCAAGCACCGATCGAATAACAGTCTCACATTTTAAATCTAAAAAACAAAACCACACTAAATGTTACTAAATAATTTACCTCAACCTAACCCCAAAATTAAATGCAGATCTCACGGTCTCGAGCTGCAGTACATCACACGTGCCACAGCTGGTTGAAAAACACAGATACTGAATTCAACAGGGTCGATGCGTGCAGAAGGAAAAGGAATATTTTTAATAGCTAGGAAAGACCCGTGTTGCTATTGGTCGCTGGCCGATGTGTTCGGAGTGGTACTATCAGTAATGCTATCATCATAGTTTTTAATACTGTTGTTGTTTATTCTCCCACTGGAGTTCTGTATTGCACTTTGTTTTCAGACTCAATGAAGAGTGTTGTTGTTTTTATGAGATTGCCCAGCTACTTAATATTTTATAGTTCGATCAGAGCGACACATGGCCAATCCGCAGCTAACAGTGGGAAGCAAAGTAGAGAACAGATTCCGTTCTGCATGCCTTTTTATTATTTATAATTATTTTATATGAACATTTATATATTTTTTTATTATGTTGAACATTCCAATTGAACTTTGTGGCTTATTAGAAACACAAAAACATAGACAGACTATGTTTGGTTTGGAAACAATGATTGCAGAGGGTTTACATGCCAGAATATGACAAAAGGCCCATGAAATCTCTCCCAAATGAGGGATAATACAAGTTCATTTTAGCCGCGAACTAATGCTTTCTCCAGTGTGTCTTTTTTTGTGACTTGCTTCTTTATGCAACTGTTACACAATTTTTGATATCTGATATTTTTTCCCCCCGTAATGTTAATAACAACAATAACGATTAGAGTAACACCCCTGCTCCCTGGACTGGTACAAACACATACAGGTCTCTAATTACTTAGAGGGGCACAACAGAGTGAGAAACACCCAATTAAGTTTCATTAGGGACTAATAGATTTTAATTGCATTCTGCAGTCAGAAAGTGACCAGAATTGAGAGGAGCAGAAAACCATTAGCGTGCCTTTCCGCTTTCCCCTGAGCAGAACAGTTGGGTTCGAGCGATCAGGGCTAGTCAGGTGAGCGCTCTTAATCTTCGGCCGCACTAATTCCTCCACATTTGGTCCAATCAAGCTGTGAACGTCCCACCCTGGCAACCCCCCCCCCCCCCCCACACACACACAAACCCACAAAAAAAAAACCTAATAAGATAGTGAGGAGAAAGCAGAGGCAATAAATCTTAGTCAAGTGTTGGACGCACGGACCGAAATAAGTGGCCCTGACTCTGATTCCTTATAAAAACTCATTTCTGGTAACATGAACCCTGCCGAGGATGGGCTTGTCAACGTATTAGACTTTTTTCTCTTTTTTTTTTCCGCTGGGTCGTATTGATTCTGTTCTACACCAGTGAGGGCTGTATTGCTGGCTAATGCTATTGACGAGCCATCAGTCTTGTGCAGAAGTGTGGAGGCTTGCAGGTCTTTTCTGAACAGCACCAGGAAGAAGGTGGGGGGTGGGGGGGTAGCGCATCAATGGACAGTGATGGAGGACGTTGGGGAGGGAGAAGATGCAAGCACAGCAGACGTGCCCAGGCCTTCGCCATGCTTTGGGAACACTAAATTTAAAAAATAGACAAAGGGAGTGAGGGGCGGAAAAAAAAACGGTAAACAACCGTATCGATCCAATTGGCGTTTCGGCATCTCAAGCCAAAAAATACTGTCCAAATAAACCAGTATTCTCTTTACAAGGGCCGCGGCACTCATCCACGGCGTTGGAGCAATTTACGCCTGGCTAGCCTCTTCGGGGGCTGGCTCGGGCTGTCGAGGTGCCCTGCGCTCGTCCCGGCGCGCCACTGGCGGCTCTCCAGGCGAGTGATGCGGGCGGGAAGGAGTTAAACCTTTAAAGTATGGCCATGTAAATCCCAAGCTAAGCAGTGACAGCGGAAAGCTGAACTCATCACAAAGCCCCGCTCGGAGTCCGCCAGGCAGTAATGACCCCGACGAGATGGGAATCCCTTTTAATTAAAGTGAAAGGAGATCAGTTAAGCAGATGGTCTCCGACAAATATTAGGGGGAATAGGAAGTTTAATGGTCTGTGCACTTATCGCACATATTTTTCTGCGGCGAGTCAGAACCTGATAAACAGGAAAGGAGCCTGTTAATCAACCTTAGAACCTTTAAAGCCGGTGATAAGGAATAATTCTGGATCTTTGTAAATTAGCTGGAGATGTGGCTAAGACCCTGGCCTGATGCGCTCAGGGCAGTCGGGCTGGAGGAAAACTCTATCAGTATAATAGCCTCAGCGCCTCGGTGCAGAAGTTTGAACTCGTGCAAAGTTTAAAAAATATATATTTTGTTATTATTTCTTCCATATTTTCCCCCCTTGTGAATTTACCCCCTTGCCATCACCCACACATATTTTATCACCCCCACGCGAGGGCTTGGGTGAAATTAATAAAATAAAGAAGTAAAAATTGACAGGCCCAGCAAATAGCCTGTCTGAACAGGTTAACTTTGCCGTCAACCCTTTAATATTGGAGTCGAAGGGCGCGCTCTGTTCATATTGCGAAAGGATGGTTGCAAACATCAACACAAACAGGCGATGGCTGAGCAACTGTCCTTGAGAGCGTTTTGTGCGGAATGTCTGAGGATCTTTCCTCCATGCTTTTTCCTTAGCAGATTTTTATCGGCCTGCCAATCAAATGAATTATTGAAAAAAAAAAATACAGTGCGGGATAGGTGTGAACTATGACCCATAGCATTCTGGAGTTATGCGTCCGGAATCTGTCCACACGTATGTGCAAGTACTCCAACCCTCCACATTCTTCCAGATCCGTCCCCCCAGTTACAGTTCTTTAAAACCTCTGTAATTAGACAAACTAACTTTGGGAAAGAAAGGGTCCCAAGTGAGAAAATTGCGTTAATGTAAAATTCGTTTTAGGAGATCAGTGATTTCTCTTTTGTCCAGCATCTGTTTGCTGGACCACATAAAACACCCTGACTTGCATTTGAAAGGTTTGTTGATTTTAAAGTTGACGATTGCTTTTGGCATGACTGCAAACCTGGATATCTGTGTTGTGAGTTCTTACCAGTAGCTTTTGTCCTTTGTGTTCCCCTGCAACCCAAATACAAAATTCTCTCTTTCAATTATGGATTGAATCCTTATTTTTGTAATTTGTCCGAATTAGTCATGCATAGACTGTCCTTTGCATCAGCCCGAACCCACCTCTGTGAAACGCCCTTTCTCTAATGCGTAATCCAGAAATGTTTGTCCAAAAACAAGTGGGAGCCCAGCGTTGTCATGGGTCAGATTTGTTGTGCCTCTTCTGCCTCCCATCGAGGTACACGGGGCTGGAAATGATTACGTTTAAGTGCTTCGACATTCATTACAGTCTGCAGTGCGAACTTGCTTGGGCGTTAAAAACGCTTCTTTGGACCGGCGGCAGTGCGGAGTCGGCAGTTTCACCGGGTCCTTGTACTGAGCTGCCGACTAAGAGCGTTGCCATGTGTCGGACTCAGACAGCGCCAGGAGGAAATTGCTGAACAACGCGACTCAGAATCATGAACTCCGTGCCTTGGCGAAGCTCGCTGGCGGGGGCCTACTCCCGGTTCTCGGCACGGGACATACTGCGTGCACCCCTGTCTGGTCACCTGCCCCCGCCCACCAACCAAACGCATGTTTTCAGCACCCCGGTCACCCAATGAGAGCGCCTGGTGTGGACGCTCGGCCACACCAGGGGGCACTTCCCGCGAGGCCACTTCTCCCGTTTCCCACACAGAAAAGGCATCTGGAATCAATCGCGCCGGAGCAACTCGGATCCAAGCAGCACCAGCAGGCGGGGGTACACGCTGGGGCTCACTGGGAAACAATGTTAGCGCTGCAAAACCGACGACAGACATCTGTCTCACAGGCCTACACCGGCTCTGCACGTATCAGGGTGCGTCCTGGTGCCACTGGGAAGGGAGCACAGCGGACTGTGAAACCGTGACAGTGTCAGAGCCAGCGAGGGGGAAGACGGGTGGGGGGGACTGGGGCTTCACTGGGGGGGTTAATGAGTGACGCCGTTCCAGGCAGAAAAAACGCCACCCTGAGCACAGGACCGCAGTCGCCACCCCTGAAGCTTGCAGTACCCGGGCTGTGACAGCACATTAAGGCTCTATTGATCCTCCGTATCTGTTACAGGGGCGGAGGAGACGGACCCGAATCCGATACGCCCTTAATAGGGCCAAGAAGTCCAAACACTGTATTAACGAAAACGAACCAAGGGGCGATCGGCGAGGCAAAACGACGGTGCCGAATTTCTCCTCGGGACACTAACCCTTTATATAATTAAACAAACAGAGGTACCGCAGTTTGTCTGGCTAAGCACGCTCTCCACATTTCTTTCTTCTTTCTTTTGATTGCTGAGGAAAAGTTGGCCCGCACGTCAGGACAGAAATCTATATTGGATTTTTATCAAACCAGCACTTTATTGGTAACAAATGCTGCTTTTGATACTGGCTACAATAACTGATACTCTGGTGTTGTTTGTTCTGGAGGTGAAAACGGGTGGGCAGCTAATAAAATGCATCTAGGAGAGTCTTTTCTTAAAGACTGAACTGGCTCATGTTATTTTACTGGTAATTCTGGTTAAAGCATGTAACTCTAAAGCCTATTGTGGACAGAAAGCACTCACCTTTTACTATACTGTTAATATAATGACTGAATACAATAGTCTGAAAACAGCCTTTGACCGATTGCTCACCAGGGGCTTTGTGTTTGACGTATTTGTTAACGTATATTGTTTACTCTTTGTTCAGAATAGCTATGCAATTACCATAATTATACGTATTGTTTTCATCTTAGTTAGACCCTCTTGCCCATTTTATCAATTTTATCAAACAGTGTCGGGAGCGAGGGCTCCTTCATGACTGGTAGCAGGTAGACTTTTGGTTAAAACGAAATGCAGGAATTATTATCATTTTCCACGGGCTTTCAAAGAGCGATCAAACTTCAACATTCAGATGGTAGCGAAATCTGTGTTTTATGTCCACCCAGGTGTTGTCAGTTTCCGAGGCTCAGAGCTGGCGCCATGAAAGAGAAGGCCGTGTTTCATGTTGGGTGTTTCCGAGCGACTAGTCAGATAAGGCGTTCCCTGGATTCACTCCCTTTTAATTTGATGTAAAATCTATTTATGCCTAAATTAGTGTAAAAGGACAGAGTATAAATGGGGATGGTTAAGATCATTTTAAGATTTTATTTTATAATGTAACCACGTAGGCTTGCCAAAAACTCCATTAGGTATGTATAGATCGTGTCTCGCTGGAGACCAGAGGTCTCCCGAAAGCAAGCCTCCGTTGACCTCTCCCACCTGAAACGGACCTTGTGTATTTTGTAAAGAATAACTCGTACCACACCGCCCCAAACCCACCTCTGGGATGCCCATCCATCAACCTTTTTTTCTGTTTTTCTGTGCCCGGTCTTGGGGCGCATATTGCCAGTCTTGCCAATCCGTCAAGCTTCATCCGCACTTAGTGGACATCTGTGCCACGCCACCTTTGGCCATATGGCGCCACAGCGGAAAGACAAATGGCCGCACGGGTTCCAGTTGAGGGAGGGGACGGTGGGTTTCCTGAAGTTGCCGGACTTAGTAATTGCAGCGTTATGCACTAAAGTACGGGAGTGAAATACAGACCTGCTGATTCACAGAAGACAACGAGGAGGATCGGATGGACAGACGGACGCAGTTCACACGATGCCATTGACTGACGGATGCTCGCTGCATCCAAAAGCCGCTTGGCGCGGAGCACCGGGGGTGTGTGGGAAAAAAAGGAGGAGAGAGGCAGCACTCTCCCCAGAGCGCTGGGGCCTGGCAGGGGAACTGAAGGGCTTTTGGCCTGCGCGGCGCTCCGAGGGAGAGCACTGTCTCCGAGCGGAGGGCTATAAAAAGACAAAAGGAGGCAGGAGGCTGCACGGGTCGACTGTTGAAAAGGGATAGAACACCCACTCTATAATCCTGTGACTGTACTTAGTGTTGTGCTTAGCGGCTGTTAGCCCCTCTCGGCTAAAGAGAAGCAAACTACAAAACTTTAATTGCACAAATCAATACATTTAAAACAGTTTTCTTTCATCTGAATTTAAAATAATTATAAAAAAAACATGTGAAATAGGGGTTGGTTTAAAAGAAGATTAAAAAAACAAAAGAGATGACATGCCACATTTAATAATAATTGAATAGCATTTAACAATTATTATTTAGTTTTGCATGGTGGAATGAAGCTCAGTAAATACCACCGTGAGAAGGTAATCCTCTGGCCCAGTTTCCTGCCCAGCGCACTCCCCGTGGGGGCCTCACATGACACTGTTTTATTTGAATAAAGACTGAGGTGTGAAAGAAAAGCGCTTTGTTTTAGCAGTGATGCTTTTTTGGAACACTTTAGCTCGGTCAGCTAATTTGACCGCACCGCGTGAGGCCCAGAGAACATTGAGGTAAACCGAAAGCACAGTTAAATCCATGTCAAATCGCCCCCCCCCCCCCAGAAACATATATATCAACATTGGAGTTGCAGTATATATTAATTCTACTAAGTAGTGTTTTTTTGTTGTTGTAAGATACCACAACTAAATATGTTTCCCCTGTTTGACCCATACAAAAGTATAGACTTAAGGCTTTAATGAGTCTTAGTAACGCTAGCTCTGTGTGGTGTCCCCTTAGAAAGTATTCTAATCCAGTCATTTTACAGTGACTAACTAAAAACATGGTGATAAGAAGCCGCCCTGCGATTTTCGTCTGATCATCTCGCTAATGACGACCCTCCAGGAGAAGCTTCTCTCCTGTCCATTTTCAGCGGTGCGTCAAATATTCTATAATGTGTCCCCTAGCAACGGAGTCAGCAAAGACTGAAAATTCAGCTAATTTGACCGCCCTGCTACTCTACCAGTGACTGTAGTGTTCGGACCAAGCGATGATCTGCTGAAACTATAAACTGCACAACGACGCAATAGCAATCATTGGTGCCGTCTTTGCTTTTTAGTGACGGTCGAGCGACACAGTATGAAGAGAACTCAAACATCAAAATGAAAATAACAGTAGCCATAACAATATCTTTTACATTTTTTCAGACTTTTTTTTTAAGATGCGTGCGTAGCATTCGACCCATAGCTGCTGGCAAATTAAAGCAATTTGCTAATGATCCTTGTACTGAGAATACCATGACCGTCTCAGTTGTCCTTTCTCTCATTGTTAAATTGGGGCTTTAGGCTAAACGAACAGCAACGCACTATTAACATGATAATGAAGATAATACACAACAATGCCCGTATGAAATAAGGACATGGGGCAGGTAGACCAGGAGGTACTCTGTGTGAGATCTGGCCATGTTTGTGTGTGATTGGATGGATTCATTTATTGAGGGATTCTACTTTCAGGTAATAAAAAAGTAAGACGCGCTGGCTTTGCTAGATCAATTGCCAAGATCAACGTAGCACGCGGAAAACCCGCTCTGAAATTCACAGTACTTTCACCAGAGCGTTTACAGTCATTTCCAAGCAACTTGCCTCCATGCAGATATTATAATGAACTTTAATAGGAAGCTGGCCATTATGAACATGGGGAGATTTATCTTTGAGCCACTGGTTCCTAGTCCTGGTCCCGGCAGCTCACCGTGTGTGCAGGTTTTCATTTCAGCCCAGCACTTAATCACATGAATCAACTAATTATTGCTCTAACTGAACTAATTTGGCCCTTTCTCCCGGTGTTGAGGTTGATAGCTATTTAATGAAAGTTGGAAATTCTCTTGGACAGTGGTCTTCCAGGACCAGGATTGAGAACCACTGCTACAAGCAAAAAACACTGTTATGTATTACAGCAAATTCCACTGAAAACAACTGATGTGCTCCATATTGTGACAAAAATGTGATACTGTATAGAAAAACTAATTTTAGGGCTCTCAATCTGTCGACCAATGCCTCTCCCTAACAGCAATTCTTGTCTTACATGATTAATTGTCTGTTGATTGGCAAACGATCTTACCTGTGTTGTCAAATGTGAATCAAACAGTGATTCTGATAATGTCAGTTATCTGAAACCTGTAATTACAACAGACTCTCAGAGGCCAGGACTGTAATTTTGAAGTAAAAAAAAAAATATATATATATATATCTTACAATATTTTGCTCATTCGCCAACAATAGCTTCCCTACCAAACCATACCGTCTGATCTGAGAACAGCCCACCACTCCTAAAAGACCATTAATGCATTGGTTCATAATATCCCAAGACCAGATTACTTTTTATTCAATTTACATTACCAAAAAGATCATGAAATAGGCCAGAGAGATGAGCTTGTGTTTACAATTATGGCTACAATAGCTTTAGTTGACAATTATACCTATAGTTAACAGATACCGGCTGAAAGCAACAAACCACATTCAAAAATTCATTAGTGCCCACTGTTACATCATCAATTAGTAGTGCTATATGTTTACAAACGTTAAACAAAATACTAAATATGTCGGCTAAATGTCTTTTTTTTATAGTGCGTTCTCAGCACAAACTGGGAGTTAGTTCACAACACACAAACCTGAGTAATGTAAAACAGTCACGAAAGGAAAACCGAGGTTTAAAGGATTTAATGAACAAAACCAAAGCAAACACTATGCAAATACAAAGGCTTTGCGTTCGTGTGACTTGACCCTCTCCACCCCAAGTACCCCAGTCTACCATAGAATGCAGAACAGACGCCTGTTAGCATTTTTGAAATGATGATCAATCGGGTGGGTGGGCAATCGTATTAGAAAACCCCCTTCTGTTTTTGGGCTTATGTTCGTTATGACAAAGGGCTGGAACTATTGCTCCCCTGAACTGCAAAATTACATAATTCGGACTGAATCTGTTTATGGCCAGGGATAATTTGACACAAACCATAACCTAATAAAGACATCCTTGTTATAGGAAACCGCAGCCAGAGAGCAGGCCTATTCTTGTGGCTTTGCCGGTTGGGAAGCATTTTAATGCCTGGACGGTACGAGGCATGACGGTGAACGCCGCGCCTCCCCGCGGCCTGAACTCTGATCCCTATCGTAAACCAGCCCAAGCCTGCTGAGGCAATAACCAAGGCCGCCATTGTCATGTCGTCGTTTTGCGCACTCTGCTTCCCATACCGGGCTTTGGGCGCTGGGGCCGGGTGCACTCTCTCCCTTCTCCCTTAAGCCTATTTCATGCTCTGCAGATGTACCACATTAGTGGAAGCACGGTAAGGGACACCCGAGAGAGCTTCGTTCTACGACATCAGCACTTTTTTTATTTTTTTGGCGAATTTGCAATTAGTCTTAAGGGCTAAGTGTAAATTAAATCTCTTGACAAACGAGGCACCCGGACGGGACAGGAAGTTTCAATAAATCTGCCTGCACAGCACCAGGCTCCCTGGCGTGACTGGGGCCGGCCCCCCCAGTTCCCTCAGGGGCAAGGGTCACACACGATGGGACATCCCGAGGAGAGCGTATGTTGAGTGGCCGTCCGTTGGCTGATCTCTGTCAGCGCTTCGTACCCTCGTTCATTCTTCTCCTCTTAAGAAGCAGGAGTTAGGAAAGGCAGGACAACACCAGTCTTGAAAAAACCTGCACTTTTCTTTGTGATATATGTACTAAGCTGGTCTTGGCCCGACCCGTTGCTGATGCAAAGCCTGAAATTAGTTTCATCGTAATTTGATTTGGCAATGTGTCCGGTGTTTACAGTAGTGGCTGTACATGTACTGGAACAGCCTAACAGTGGTTACAGCTTTGTCAAAGATAAAAACTTCTCTGAAATGAATAGTTTATTACATTTCAAGACCATGTAAAGAACATTGCCACAATGAGGTATGATACCATATTTGCCCTGTTTGAATATAGTAGCAAATAGCTTTGCTTTAAATTATGGTTATTTCTCACTGGAACAATTATGGGCAGCTGATCAGTCATGTTTAAATGAAATGTTTAATAATACCAGGCACGCCAACATATCTCTAGGGAAAATAGAAATAAACACATATGAAAGCAACCCAAAGGCATGTCAGCTTTTCACATATTCTTGCTGTTGAAAAAAGGATGAGCATACATACTATTTTCTACTATTAAACACTAAACACAGTTAGTTGCTGTTTTGAAATTTGATACGTATTTATTTTTAATCTACGAAACAAACCACATAGTGGAAAATGGCTCCCACTGCCACAGAACCTCATGGCTGCCGTTTGATGATGTGGAAGAAGGACTATTACCATTTTTTTACCATTAGTGAATGTGCAGTTAGCCTGTAGCAAAAATATGCTTAAAAATGATTGGCTTTGATATCAGGAATCCGCTGTAATGATGTCTGGGGTTAAAATAAACATCTGGAGCAAAAAAATAGTGGTGGTAGGGAAGGGGTGGTGGTGATATTATGAATCAAAGGCAAGCATCTTCTTTTCTGGTTTCGTGGCTTGTGGTTCTTGGATGACGACAGTGAATATGTTCTCTAGCCTGTACAGATTGACATAAAGTCAAGCTGATAATTAAATTACATGCATTGCAGCAACCTCAAGAGATGCTAAATCATTAGCACATGTGGGGAAATATAGGAAGGGCCTCCAATTGACTAGGTTTTCACTGTTCTTCTGTAGCAAGCTGTAGGCAGTAAAAACCAGAGAAGGAGCACAACATTAATGAACGTTGTCCAGGAGAAAGGGGAGATGATCCAGTAGGCACATTGTCCAGGAGAAAGGGGAGATGATACAGTTGGCATGATGTCCAGGAGAAAGGGGAGATGATCCAGTGAGCACGTTGTCCAGGAGAAAGGGGAGATGATCCAGTGAGCACGTTGT
>JAOYSI010074110.1:6259-18988 GCA_025775065.1 Hiodon alosoides | reverse complement strand
TCAGGCCCCGGCGTCTGCGTGCTCCGGGGCCCGGTGGCAGGGCCCGGTGTCCGTGTGCTCCGGGGCCCGGTGTCTGGGCCCGGTGTCAGGGCCCGGTGTCAGGGCCCGGTGTCCGTGTGCTCCGGGGCTCGGTGTCAGGGCCCGGTTTCCGTGTGCTCCGGGGCCCGGTGTCAGGGCCCGGTGTCCGTGTGCTCTGGAGCCCGGTGTCAGGCCCGGTGTCAGGGCCCGATGTCTGGGCCCGGTGTCCATGTGCTCCGGGGGCCGGTGTCAGGGCCCGGTGTCCGTGTGCTCCGGGGCCCGGTGTCAGGCCTGGTGTCAGGCCCGGTGTCCGTGTGCTCCTTCCGCCTCCTTCTGGATGACTTTGCAGCTCGGCCGGGGGTCGCACGTGCGTTCTCCCGCCACGCCGCGGCTCCTCATTACTCTACCTGTTCCCGATCTGTCCGACTGCACCAGGTGTTACATAAACTGTCCTCCTGTTGCCTGGAAAGTTAGACGAAATGGGCCACATTTTCTGTGCTTCATCCCTGACGTACTGAAAAAAACGTCACTGAAAAAAAAAAAGAAAAAAAAAAAGGCCTTATTTTATCTTTCTCCGTGAGAGAAGCTTGTTAAATTGACAGCCAGCCCTGGTGATTACCCCATGCTTTTGAGCCAAGGTACTTAACCTAAATATCTTTATGGTAAATCTACCAATCTGAAGAGCAACTCTTCAGCAAAGTAAGTTTTGACAACGCGATGTTTGAGTACCAGTTAATTAGAATTTACCAATAATCTGGAGTCGGCCATTTACCCAAAGCCCATTGGCCAGTTCAAGCCTGCAGGCACCCGGTGGGGTCGACAGGAGAAGCTTGACAGCAGAAACAAGCAGAGAACAGCCCGTCTGACTCCCGTCCCATTTGCCCTGGATTAGACCGAGTTGTGTTTTTACAAAAGGGATTTTCTGCAGGATCAGATGAAGCTGTAGTGCGGCTGTGATGGCTGCCTTGTCCAGCAGGGGGAGACGGTGCCTTGCTGTCCCTCCCCCGGGCGGGACAGAAGCGTTGACGCGCCTCTCGTCTTCTGTGCAGCAGTGACCTGCTGGAGGATGAGGAAGATGACACTATCCACATGGGCAACGCCATCATGACCTTCTACGCGGCGCTCATAGACCTGCTGGGACGCTGCGCCCCGGAGATGCACGTGAGTCGCCCTCCGCGCGCCCCTTAGTAGGCCGGAAAGGAACCAGTCAACTCCGGGGGGGTGGACCGGTCACGTTGCCTTGGACGCCGGTGTTGACTGCGCACGTCTGGCCGTCGTCTGTCTGCGCGCGCACGTCTGGCCGTCGTCTGTCTGCGCGCGCACGTCTGGCCGTCGTCTGTCTGCGCGCGCACGCCTGCGTTTCTCACCGTTCCGTGTTTTCCAGCTGATTCACGCCGGAAAGGGCGAGGCCATCCGGATACGGGCCATCCTGCGCTCCCTGATTCCCATCGAGGATCTGGAGGGAGTGATCAGCATCCCGTTCCCCATGCCCACTCTGGCCAAAGGTCAGTCTCCGGGTGGGGCGGGGCGGGGCGGGGCCTCAGTGCCGTGACCCTGCCCTCCTGCCCAGCCATCGGGAGTGAGAAAATGCTTCCGCACGCAAACCTTCTTACGCTACCTTGACACGTGCTCTAGGCTGTGCGAGGCTATTTCTCATCACTTGTGGGGAAAAAGGCCTATTTTAAGGAGCTCTCTGGCTGCGTTGAACTAATGAACTAATGTCTCCAAACACGCCGTTGTTGCTCAGAGCCTCGGAAGGATTTTCCGCTCTGCATAGATTTTTTTTTTTTTTTGCTTGTTTGTTTCTTAGGCTGAGAAGGAGCCGTGGAAACATTTAGGAGAAAATGTCAAAAGGTTTAACAATGTGTTGTGTTGACTAGATCCTCTGCTCAAGCCAGCCTCCTCTCCATGTGTGTCTGTGTCTGTGTGACAGTGTTTTTCTAGCACAAGCTTACTGCAGAAAGTCCCTACTTGAGTTTGAGACAGTTTGTGCCTTGTGTGTAGGGGTTTAAGGTACCTCAAGGTTAGATTTCCAGTCAGGTGCCTGGTATACGCACATGTTGGTCTACACATCCACAGATGGAACAGTGGTGGAGCCCGACATGTCCGCCGGCTTCTGCCCTGACCACAAGGCCGCCATGGTCCTGTTCCTGGACCGGGTGTACGGGATCGAGGACCAGAACTTCCTGCTCCACCTGCTGGAGGTGGGATTCCTGCCCGATCTCCGAGCGGCGGCCTCCCTGGACACGGTGAGTGGAGTAAACCGGCAGCGCTGCGGTCGTGCTGAGCAGAACCGTCCCGGTTAAAATGGGTCGTTTGTTGTTATCATTGATATTCATCTGCTGCGATCAGTGCTGCCACCCCAAGCCTCTCTCTCTCTCGGCCCCGCAGGCCGCTCTGAGTGCCACCGACATGGCTCTGGCGCTGAACCGCTACCTGTGTACCGCCGTCCTGCCCCTGCTCACCAAGTGCGCCCCGCTGTTTGCCGGCACCGAGCCCTTCGCCTCCCTCATCGACTCCCTGCTTCACACCGTCTACCGCCTGTCCAAGGGCTGCTGCCTGACCAAGGCCCAGCGCGACGCCATCGAGGAGTGCCTGCTGGCCGTGTGCGGGTGAGGCCCCGCTTTAAACGGGACGGGAGACCCTTCTGACGCCGTCCCACCTGCCCATCGCGTGTGTCTGGGTGCTTTGTCCACAGGAAGCTGAGGCCGTCCATGATGCAGCACCTGCTCAGGCGGCTGGTTTTCGACGTTCCTCTCCTCAACGAACACACCAAGATGCCCCTGAAGGTTTGCCTCGCACCGAACATGTGTCACAGTCGAGGTGTTGCCGTGTCACATGGTCCGTGACATCGTCTGTGCTGGGGATGCTTCACTTACTCCGCCCCTTAGTGTGGGCCCCTTCGCAGGTTGACCCGCATTGTTGCTGGAGCCAAAGGCAGCCAGGTTCATTTGCAGACAAGCATGCTTGTGTGTAGGAGGGGACGGGGAAGTGCCTCAGACCCCGCCCCTTTCCTGAGGGTCCGCCTCCGTTCCAGCTGCTGACCAACCACTACGAGCGCTGCTGGAGGTACTACTGCCTGTCCGGAGGCTGGGGTAGTTTTGGGGCCTCATCGGACGAGGAGCTGCACCTTTCCAGAAAACTCTTCTGGGGAATATTCGACGCCCTGTCCCAGAAGGTAACCTCCGCAGCCTTTGGACACACCTATGGTGTGGGTGCAAGATTTGGACATCGATGTTTTCCGGTCTAAAAAATTAGAAAATAACTAAACTCTGTTCCAGCAAAGTTAAATTCTATAATGCCCCTCAATTTTGATATAGAGTCTGTAACTTATATATGCCATGAATTATTAATGTATCACTCCGCAAATTAAAAAAATGTATGGATCGAAGGTTGTGGTATTTCAGATTTAATATTGTTATCCTGCCACCTAGTGGTGTGAAAGAAAAAGGTCTACACTTCCCAAATCATGGCCCCCTGGTGGCCACACTCAGTTACTAAATTAACTATAGAAACAAAAAATAAACGCACACCTATAGGCATTCAATCATTGTCAGTTTTTAATGCAGTTTAATTTTCAGTATCAATAATAATTATGTAGAGTTCTCTCTTCTTACTGGACAACACGCTGAATTAAAAAGATGCTTTGAATGTCCTTGTTGTTTGTTTCTTTTTAGACGCAAGGTAACGAAAATGTTTTTCTATTTAACAAAGAGAACCAAATCAAATCCATTAATACCAACGACAGTAGTAAAAATAATAAGAAGAATACATTTTACTCAGTATGCATTTACTTTGGATCTACTGATCAGAAATGTAAACCTTTTCTCTGTATTTCCAACACAAGGCTCTCATTTAAGAACAGAAAACAACCCGTCAACGTGTTTGCTGATAATGAAGCAATTCGGGTTCAGTTCTGGGTTTTAGCATATCCACCGATCCATGGTGTATCGGGCATCCAGACTTAAAATTGAACAGTGTCACGTTCTGTTCACAAAACATGTCAAGCTACCGGGTACGGCGATCTTTCAGGCGATGACACGGGCTAACGGCCCCTCGCCGTGCCGCAGATGCGGCAGATTTAATCAGCGGTCAGCCAATGTATAATAAGCTGTGTGAAATGTAAGAAAACCGCACTGTGAGATTTAAACAACGACTGCGCCCTGTAACTTTACGTTTCTGTCGCCCGTCCTCGCCCTCGTCCTCGTGCGGCGGGAAGCAGAAGTACGACCAGGAGCTGTTCAAGCTGGCGCTGCCCTGCCTCAGCGCTGTGGCCGGGGCGCTGCCTCCAGACTACATGGAGTCGGGCTGCGTGGCCACTATGGAGAAGCAGTCCTCCGTGGACGCCGAGGGCAACTTCAACCCCCAGCCCGCCGACACCTCCAAGTAAGGCCCGTCCTTCCCTGCGTTAATGGGCTGTGGTGTCCGGTTCAAAATGATTTATCGGCCCTCGCTCTGACCCCCCGTATGCTACTCTGGTCCCCTTACTGTTTCGCCTGGCCCTCATTGGTCCCCTTACTGTTTCGCCGGGCCCTCATTGGTCCCCTTACTGTTTCGCCGGGCCCTCATTGGTCCCCTCACTGTTTCGCCGGACCCTCATTGGTCCCCTCACTGTTTCGCCGGGCCCTCATTGGTCCCCTTACTGTTTCGCCGGGCCCTCATTGGTCCCCTTACTGTTTCGCCGGGCCCTCATTGGTCCCTTTCCAAGTCTGTCGTTGGTAGAGGGTGTGACGGCTCCCCTCTCCCCCTTCTTGCTTGTTCCCTCCCAGCGTTAACATCCCAGAGAAGCTGGACCACTTCACCAACAGATACGCTGAGCATTCGCACGAGAAGTGGTCCACGGACAAGGTGAGCCGTCCTCCCTTCCATTGGGATCTTTTTTCTGCATGGCGCTGGGCCCAGGAGGCCGCAGTAAGGACCGGGTTTGGACTGCCTGACTCTCGTTCCAGTTTGCCAACGGCTGGGTCCATGGGGATCCACTCTGCGAGGCCTCCAAAGTTCACCCGCTCCTTAAGCCTTACAAGAGCTTGTCCGAGAAGGTAATGCCGTTCTGGGGTTTGCCTGTGACCTGACTGTGCCAGTGGGTACAGAGGAGGAATGAGCGTCTGGAATACGCAGAGAAAGCCAAGCCCAGCAAAATGCATATCGCGCTAACCCAACTTTTAAGTTCTGCGCTAATCGAGCGAATGGAGGGGTTCCGCGCCGACAGCCGTGGTTTAGTGCCCGGATTGCGCTTTCCTCGGTTCCTCGCCCCCTGGCTCCAGCTTGCCGATTGGTTCCCTTCCCCATCCCGCAGGACAAGGAGGTGTACCGGTGGCCAATCAAGGAGTCCCTGAAGACCATGCTGGCCTGGGGGTGGGGCATTGAGAGAACCCGGGAGGGGGAGACCCTCGGCCTGCACAACCGCACCCGTCGTATCTCTCAGTCCAGCCAGGTACCGCGCGGTGACGGTCAGATCCGCCGCACACCAAAAAGGGAATGCTCCTCAAGTGTACGTTCGCCAGAGGCTTTATAGAAAAATCAGTGTCTCCGCTCTGCTCTTCTTCTTGTTTCAGCTGTCCGTTGAGGGCGCGCATGGGTTCAGCCCGAGGCCCATAGACATGAGCAATGTCACCCTGTCCAGGGATTTGCACGTAGGTAGCCTGCCGCTGATGCCCTTTGTGCCGTGCCTCGCCAACAGGTCAAAAACACAGGGGCTCTCGATGCCTGCTCTCACACATCAGCTCAAAATCACCATGTCGGTCTCCCCTGACTGCATGGTCTCATTTCTGGAAGATTGATGATTTTATTGATGTCCGAAACGCAATTGATGTCCGAAATCACTGTGTGTGTTTGTTGTTCCAGTCCATGGCAGAGCTGCTTGCTGAGAACTATCATAATATTTGGGCAAAGAAGAAAAAACAGGAACTGGAAGCCAAAGGTAGCAGTGAGTTTTACCCTGAGCCCGTGCGTTTGTGTGTCGTATTCGCGACATGTCGTATTGTCGTGCACGACACCGCGTGGAACTCTGTCAAGGACTCTGTGGAGGGGGGGTCTGGTCCTGGGGAACTTACCCTTCGTAGACACATCGGTTAGTCTGCACGCCAGACAATTCCTTCACTGGTACTGGAAAACTAGTCCAGACGGTAGAACCAGCAATGGTTTCGCGTGCTGAGACTAATGCATAGTGAACCGATTTACAAGTCGTGCTTTCAAGGCCTAGTTAATAGCATTGAAGCCTATTATTAAAAAATGTCTTAAGTTGATGCGGAACATAACTATTTGTGGTCAATTGAGCTGTCCGTTCTTTAAAACTGACCTTCCGTGTACCTTCCGTGTACCTTCTGTGTACCTTCCGTGTACCTACCGTAGGTCTGCGACATTCCGCCTGTATTCCGCCGTTTGTTTGGTTTTTCACGGCTTAGCCATAGCAAGTGAATGATGCACCTCCAGTCCGAGCTGCGCCTGTATCGAATCACAATGATTGCAGACGTGTTTTCTCTGTCTTCTGTGTTCAATGTGCCCATCTCATAGACAGGAACTTATTGTTTACCGATGAAGGTAAAATCCCTTTTTTCTACTGACCGTGTCTGTTTGCCAACACGCTTGTAGCTGGGGTAGGCCTTTAGGGGGCGCTAACTGCTTCCACCCCATTGTGGCGCTTTAGATCTGTGATTGTGTTCATGAGAACGTCCCGGAATGACCGCTCAAAGCATCTCATTCAAATTAAACCATTTCACCTCTGCAGTTTCGGTTCGTAACAAAATCGTTGATTAGACAACAGGCCACGCCCGTTCCTTAACAGACAAAGCAACGACTGACTTTGGTTTGTAGTTCTGTAGTCCTGTCTTTATTCATCAGACTTAATTTGAATGTTGCCTTTGAACATTCATCCTCAAACGTTTGTATTTGCATCCATACCAGTCCATTGAAAACGTATTCTAAGTGATCCTACATCTGTTGGGTGTGGCATTGCGGATATTATGGAAAAATCCAGAAGGACACAGGGCTAACTTTTTGTCTTAAACCTAATCTTACACTTTATGCAACTGAGTAAATTAAGTCCGATTGGCCTAACAACAAATATATAACCAGTGTAAATATTTCAGTGAGTATAAGGCCAGTCTAGGCTTAATGTGAATGTGCCTCCAGGAGAGCGGGAAGGACTGTTTCTCTATCCGAAGGCCAGATCTGTGTTTGCTGAGATCACTGTCCACTTGCAAAACATGACATTTTTGGTCAATTTATGATGCAATTACTTACCCACTCAAGTATATTCCAAAAGGTCTGGTAAAAATGACTTTCTCTGGTGTAACCGATTTTTCTTTCCCACCAGGCGGAGGGAGTCACCCCTTACTGGTGCCCTACGACACCCTCACCGCAAAAGAAAAATCCAAAGACCGAGAAAAAGCACAAGACATCCTCAAGTTCTTTCAGATCAACGGCTACACCGTCTCAAGGTAAGGGATTTGTGAGTGAGGGACCGGACCCGAGTCCTGTCTGGAGCGGGGTGCCACCTTGCCGTTCTGCTCGTCAGGGCCATGAAGGAGCAGGAGCTGGACACGCCCTCCATCGAGAAGCGCTTCGCCTACACCTTCCTGCAGCAGCTCATCACGTACGTGGACCAGGCCCACGAGCACATGCTGGAGTTTGGTGAGAAGCTGCCTCTTGACGAAAGCTGTCGCTTCCCGCCCTTGGCCTTGTTTCCTTTCTAAGCGGTTAGACTTGGAATGAGCTCGGCGTTTCGCGGCGTTTGTCCTACCGGCGTAGATGACGGACAGCCTCGGTATCTTGACCGATGTTACAGTTCTGGAGTTGCCCCTCACGGACTGTCCTTCCTTTCCACAGATGCAGGCTCTCGGACAAAAGGGGAGAAAATTCCTCATGAGCAGCAGATGAAGTTTTTTGGGAAGGTCTGTCCTGCTGTTGTCTCAGATGTTTTTACTTAAGAATCGCACTCGTCCATTTCAGCCTCTCTTATTCCTCGGTTAACTTTCAAATACGAACTACGAACCAGTGGTTATGTTTTTTTTCTCTCTACGCAAGGACAGCCTGGTCAAGTGAGGTCACTCTTCTCTCCACACGGGCAGAGTGACCTCACTTGATTTGGCGGCCTAGTGACAGATTGGGTATTTGAAAAGGAACGTTGGGTTATTGTAACCGCAGTTCCATGAAATGGAAATATTAACCATCGGATTTTGCGGCCGCTGCGTTGCCACGGCGGCGCAAAAAATAGGGCCGACCTGTCATGGCAGAATTCTGGGGTTCTTTAAGGAAAATAACCCATTAGTGACGGCTAACATTTTCATTCCAGGGATAATTATTGGACGTTTTTGTATCCTCAGCTGTAAACTTGAATTTCCAAAAGATTCGGTGAAAAAAATTCAGTGAAAAATATGCACTTATAATCTGTCTTTAATCATAAAACTGAATAATTTTACTCTTGGTAGTGGTATAAAGAGAGAGAGAGAGCGTCAAGCAGGAAGAGCCTTCCCACCACGGTCAAGTAAAAAAAAAAAACAATATAAAAAACAGGGAGAGAAAACCGTAATGTCACCACCGTAATGTCACCACCGTAATGTCACCACCGTAATGTTGTCACCACTGTAATGTTGTCACCACCGTAATGTCACCACCGTAATGTTGTCACCACCATAATGTCACCACCGTAATGTTGTCACCACCATAATGTCACCACCATAATGTCACCACCATAATGTCACCACCGTAATGTTGTCACCACCATAATGTCACCACCGTAATGTTGTCACCACCATAATGTCACCACTGTAATGTTGTCACCACCGTAATGTTGTCACCACCGTAATGTCTCGCTTTACCCCCAGGTGGTCTTGCCTTTGGTTGACCAGTACTTCAAGAATCACCGCCTCTACTTCCTCTCCACCGCAATCAGGCCCCTCAGTAGCGGAGGCCACGCCTCCAACAAGGAGAAGGAGATGGTCACCAGGTGAAGAACCGCCAACCCGCGGCCCGCCGCATCTGTGTTTCTGTGTGTTCCACCGTCTCGCGTGGTGCCAACCGAAAGTTTCATTTGTGCGGGACGGAATCTCTGGTAGGGCAGTAAGCAGAGCCCCGGAAAAGGGTTCTGTGAGTCATCACGTGAGGTTATAAAAGTGGACATGGACATTGGTTTAATGCTCATTGTAAGCACACACTCGTACCCCACCCCACCCCACGTCACGTCTTGTCCCCATGCTGGTTCATTAAGTGCCTGTTTGTATGTCTGTCTGTCTGTCAGTCCGTCCAATAGTCACGTGACTGCCCATTTCTGCTTCACAAACTCAAATTGCTGTGAGAGACACCACTGGTGTTTCCGCGTGCGCTCCAGCGTTGCTAACCCCAGCTTGGCTTCCGGAGCCCGTCGTACCCCAGTCACGTGACTGCCCATGTGCAACCCAGACGCTCACGCATCTCCTTTAACCGTCCTGCAGCATCTCTCTCCCTTTGTAACATTTCATCGTCATGGTCATTTCACAGCCTTCTCGCTTTTACTCATGTTTTCCTTCTCTTGTCTTCAGCTTGTTCTGCAAACTCGGAGTTCTTGTCAGACATAGGATATCACTATTTGGTAAGGATAGTGTGGACACGGTGTGTGACTGAGTCAAAATCTCTGTTTGCTAGACTTGTTCTCCTCCCTTCTACCTGGTCTCTGCTTTATTTGATGGCCTGTCTGCATGCGTTTGAGCGTGCATGCCTCGTGCGTAGACCTCAGCAGTGTCTCGGCACCCGCTGCTACGGGGCGGAGGGATTTAGGCGGACTCTGCCGCGTCGCCCAGTGCCCGCGAGGCACGTGGCTGGCTGTGCAGAGTTTCACAGGCTGGTACCCTGGGCCCGGATGGGAATGCGTGAATAGAAAATGGTTCACTTTACTGTTGCTGTTTTACTTGTACGTCTAGCAGGAGGATTACGTAGTTATTTTAAGGGAAGTGTTTGGTTTGCTGTGCCTAACGCTCATCGAGTACCCAGCAAGGCTAACTTAAGAGTGATTGGTCCGCCGGCCCGACCCTTTCACTGGGTTTCGTTTTTAAATGATAATTAATTTACGAATCAATATTTTTAAAGAGAGCGAACCTAAATTTACTGTAGGAATATAGAAGTAGGCATGCAAGTGTTATGTTATCTTGATGTCTAACAGAGGAGAGCGAGGAGGCTATGATAATATGATGAAGAGAATCCAACTTGAGCAGCCGTGCATGAGAGTGGAATTAGCGTACTGTCGGCAGACTGGACTTGACGCATGCCCTCACTTTATAAAACATTTAGCTGAGTGGCGTCGTGGAGCAATAACGCTGCACTTCCGCGCGCATTTGTTTCAGGAAACGACGCTACCTCCATTGTGAATTGCCTTCACATCCTGGGACAAACTCTGGACGCCAGGTAAGTGAAACGCCAGTCCAGATCCTGCGGAGGAAATGTGTTGTTGTGCAAAGGTGCATAATGCTGTTATATCAGTTGTTTTAACTCCGAGTTTGGCGTCTGATCAGCTAACTGGAGCTGAAAAACGCTCTGCAGCATGGTGGAGTAGCCAGCAGAGGGCGCTGTGGGCTGCAGTTGTGATGTGTCTAAACTGCTTCTGATAATGTGCGGCAGCTTAAATGTACAAAGTTCGGGCTACACGAGGTTTCCCCCGAGAAACCAAAGCAGCCAGCACACTAACTGGCTGCGTTTTGGACTCGCCACCGAGGACGGTGATGAAGACGGGCCTGGACACGGTCAAAGCCGCGCTGCGAGCCTTCTTCGACAACGCGGCGGAGGACCTGGAGAAGACCATGGAGAACCTGAAGCAGGGCCAGTACACACACACCCGAAATCAGCCCAAGGGGGTTACCCAGATCATCAACTACACCACGGTGGCGCTGCTGCCAGTCCTCTCCTCCCTCTTCGAGCACATCGGGCAGAACCTGTTCGGGGAAGACCTGATACGTGGGTGCTGCCGCTTCCGTCCGCTCCGGTTAAATCGCTGTATCGCGCACGCGCGTTCCTGTTGAATTCTGTGGCAGGGAATGCTGGGAGAATGAAGGCGTCACAAGGTCTTTCTCCTCACTTCCTTGCAGTGGACGACGTCCAGGTGTCTTGCTACAGGATTCTCAACAGCCTGTATTCTCTCGGCACCAGCAAAAGCATCTATGTGGAGAGGTACTTCCTGTGCCGCGCACACCGTGCTGAGTTTTTAACCTCTCTGCGAGGGCTGTCATTGGTCCACCTCGCTGCTGGTCGGACCTATCAGAGCTTTTAACCTCTCTGTGAGGGCTGTCATTGGTCCACCTCGCTGCTGGTCAGACCTATCAGAGTTTTTAACCTCATTGGTCCACCTAAATTTTTAGCTCATAAAACACATGTCATCTGTCAGTAAACATTACAGTACATTAGCAATGTTTTCACTTCTTTATGATCTATAATGAACAGGTTGTCCTGGATGGATGTGCTCACTGTGTCTGTGGCGTACGCCTACAAACTGAGTGTGTGTCTGGGGTTAAACTGAGTGTGTGTGCGAGGTTAAACTGAGTGTGTGTGCGGGGTTAAACTGAGTGTGTGTGCGGGGTTAAACAGAGTGTGTGTGCGGGCTTAAACTGAGTGTGCGTGCGGGCTTAAACTGAGTGTGTGTCTGGGGTTAAACTGAGTGTGTGTCTGGGGTTAAACTGAGTGTGTGTGCGGGGTTAAACTGAGTGTGTGTGCGGGGTTAAACTGAGTGTGTGTGCGGGGTTAAACGGTGTGTGTGCTGGGTTAAACTGAGTGTGTGTGCGGGGTTAAACGGGGAGCGTGCGGGGTTAAACTGAGTGTGTGTGCGGGGTTAAACGGTGTGCGTGCGGGGTTAAACGGTGTGCGTGCGGGGTTAAACGGTGAGCGTGCGGTGTTAAACGGTGAGCGTGCAGGCTTAAACTGAGTGTGCGTGCGGGGTTAAACAGAGAGCGTGCGGGGTTAAACAGAGAGCGTGCGGGGTTAAACAGTGAGCGTGCGGGGTTAAACAGTGAGCGAGCGGGCTTAAACAGTGAGCGTGCGGGGTTAAACAGTGAGCGAGCGGGTTTAAACGGAGAGCGTGCGGGGTTAAACAGAGGTGGTGGACTGACCTGACTTCTGGTTGTTCTCAGACAGCGTCCGGCGCTGGGGGAGTGCCTGGCCGCCTTTGCCGGGGCCTTCCCCGTCTCCTTTCTGGAGCCGCACCTGAACAAGTACAACACCTACTCCATCTACAACACCAAGGGCTCCCGGGAGAGGGCAGGTAGGGTAGCCTGTGTGGACTACTGGGGTTAGAGTGCTCCACTGACCACCCATTCTGCTGACACACCCCCCACCTCCCCTCCACTCCCCTCAGCCCTGGACCTCCCCGCCCAGGTGGAGGAGGTGTGCCCACTGGTCCCGTCACTAGAGAAGTCCCTTGAGGAGATCCTGGAGCTGGCTGAATCGGGGGTGCGCTACACCCAGATGCCCCACGTGATGGAGGTGGTGCTGCCCATGCTCTGCAGCTACATGTCGCACTGGTGGGACCAGGGTCCCGAGAACAACCCGGAGCGGGTCGACAAGTGCTGCACCTCGCTCACTTCTGACCACATGAACACGTTGCTGGGCAACATCCTCAAGATCATCTACAACAACCTGGGCATCGACGAAGGGGCCTGGATGAAGCGTCTGGCTGGTGTGTGAGATCCTCACGCTGCCCTTGGTTGTGTGTTAGTGTGTGTGAGATCCTCACGCTGCCCTTGGTTGAACTTC
>JAOYSI010074109.1:0-18988 GCA_025775065.1 Hiodon alosoides | reverse complement strand
CCCCCCCCCCCCCCCCCCCGCCCCCCCCCCCACCCCCCCCCCCCCCCCCCCCCCCCCCCCCCCCCCCCGCCCCCCCCCCGCCCCCCCCCCCCCCCCCCCCGGTCCTGTGACCAGTCAGGGGAGATAGGGCTCAGCGTGGATCATCAGCTCGTAATCCAATAATGCTATCTGACACGTTACAGGGGCCAAGCGACAGACTGGGCAGGCGTGATAGCACAGCGAACGCAGGAGAACACAAAGAGCGTCGCGGCTCTGCTGACAGTGGAGGGACAGGGAAACGTGTTCCCCATTAGAAGTTTCATCGCCTGGTCTAACACTCTCGCTAACAGCCCAGATAACCACCCGTGCCGGAGCGAGGGGCTCGTCTGACCGCTTTAGCTGCGCCGCAAGGCCTTCGCCCTGTGCCCGGGGAAAGTTTTTATGAAAGGCACACAGTAGCTGTAACGAGCGCTTGCACAGCGATTTGCAGGAGCTGAGACTCATCCTCCACTGGGCTTTACTGGGCTTACAGGGCTTTGCAGTGGGCAAAATGGGCCAGATCTCCGGGCAATGAAGGACTAGAGTGTGTGTGTGTGAGTGTGTGTTTGTGTGTGTGGGGTGGGGGTGGTAGTGACTGTTGTTTCAGCAGAGCCAGGCAGCAGAGAAGTGTTCCAGCACAAAAAAGGGATTGAGATTAGCGCCTAGACATCCCCACACCCTCCAAACACACGCCGGGCCCCATGGGGGCAAGCCCAGATCTCCCCAGAGCTCAGCGTCAGCAACACATGGCTCATGGTTCTGGCTCAGCACAGCACAGCACAGCACTGCCTGGCCCAGAGCAGCCAACAAGCCGATTCTGACGTCTTGAAGTCAGACATCACAGGACCATATCAACAATTCAATCAACCAGTCAATCAAATGCACTTAGGCAGAGCATAAATCACAGCCATTCTGACACACGGCGCAGAACCAGATGGAATGTGGAATGTTTGTGTCAACAACAGCTGCATGTTTTTTGGTTTGCTTCATTTTTCAATTCCACCCTTTGTATAGAGGCGCTGATTTATAAATTCCCAGAAACCCCTCATGATGAGGAATGTGTGTGGTCGTGCTGGCCCCTGATCACAACACCCAAAGCTGGTTGGGGACCGCAAGACCTCATCTGTCAAACACAAAGCAAAATTAAAGTCATCGGTTTAAAAATAAGCATTATTAACGATAACCAGCATGATCCGGGACTCGCAGAACAGGCCCAGCAGTCTGAGGTCGAGATCAAAGACCAGCATTACGCCTTTTTATAACCATATCTATAAGTAACAACGTACAAACAGACCACCTGTAAAACACTTAAACCTTCCACTGGGCTGAACTCGAGGGCTGAACCTGGTGAGCTTTATTGATTAACCTTATTTTTCAGTTTATATTCTATGTGGCTATTATAATGTTATTATCCATTTACAGTATAATTTGATAGACATAGATATATATATTCCAGCCAATAAAAAAAATAGTATAAAAGCATAGGTATGTTTTCAGAGAACCCCCCTTATTCTCTTCTAAGCAACCTACCTCTATGATGCATCCTGTTTACATTAAAGGAAACCTAATGGGACCTTGTTGACAGTGGGGTTACACTTAGGTAGTCCTCAAATGAGAACCAGACATTTTGCCTACTGTTAGCTACATTCATACTGCACTGAAGGAAACACGTTCAAAAGGACCAAAGTGGATCTGGACAGTGTTTACATTTCTCTCTAGGAGGGTGGTTCAGACTTTTTGTTTAACCACACCCAGAGTTTCTGACAGCTTTTTTCTCAGACAAAGGTCTTATCTCCCCCGATTTCTCACCATTTGTTCCCCTCACTGAGACACACGCTGCGAGTCAGATAAGCCTCCCTGTGCAAGCAAGAAATATACAGGAAGAAAGAGTGATCACTAGTATTGTGCAGCAGAGCGTCTGTTCACAAGAAAATGTATAAATAATGACCTTAAATAAATGACATTAAAAGCAACAACCATATTACATGAAAATAAAGTTTCCTCCTAACATCATAGACGGACTTTTTGAGAAGTGTTCCTATTTATATCCCATTAAGGACAACATGATTCTGACAGACCGCTCCAGCACCTTGGAGTCTGGATCACAGGAAGTCCCCAATCACGTCTTCCTGTGGCACTCCGCAGCTGCTCCACCTGTTGCCCCATGTGACTCGGAGTGTGCCTGTCACTCGGTCACACCCACACTGTCTCTCCTCACCGCCACTGGCCATGTTTATCCGCGTCTGCCCAGCCCACCTTTCCCGACCTCAGGCACATCGCCTTGCCCGGGTCAATGCACCTGGCACCATGTCATCCTGTCCGGGAAGTCTGCGTTCGGCGGTGCAAATTAGACCTAGAGTCCGTTACTGCCATTCAAAGAGAGGTCCCATTTTTCATTTGGTATACCATGTGGGAAGAGCGGACAGGCAGGTTATCGCATATTTCAGGCAGAAATCTCATCTAAACCTAGATGGAAATTTGCCGGACTTTGTGTGTTTAACTCTAGCCCTTACGTTGCTGTGTAATGAAGCCCTCTAGTTGTTTTTTTTCATATGAGCAAGATCAGGTAGAATGGAAAGCCCTGAAGAGTTTTCCTGGGGTAGAGTGGACCCCTGCTGTGGACTGAAGGCAAACAGGCACTCAGTGTGGAGTCCTGCCGGTTTAATAGGGTTCGTGAATTCTAGTTGTCGGGACAATCCTCAATACCAACTGGTCCCGAGGAATCGTGCCCAACATAGGAGTGCAATGTGACGGTTTATGTCTAACATGATGCAGGACAGGTGTTGCCTTTACGCAGCATGATGTCATGCACCTCCCCTGACTGGTGGTGCTTATCTAAGGTAGGCAGAGATCAGTTTCACCTGCTATAGGCTTGGGGGTCAAAAATGACTTAGATTAAAGAGTAAAACAAGGCAAACGGTACACATTTGTCAATCAATCAGCCGTCGCAAATACACAGCCTACATAAAACTTATTATAGCCTACTTACTTACGTACTACACACCATTATGATACAGGACAGTCACCCAAGTACGGGGTAAGACCATGTAATTTCTCTCTCGCATTTTAAATACCTAAATTCAATTACTATTCCGGTCATAAAATTAACCAAGTATTCACTATAAACGTAGTACAAGAAGTAATGCAGGCAGCCATAAACGTGACGAACGTTAATGTATTTATGGCAATATAATCTGGTCGGTCCGGCAAGTGATGTATCAATCAAATCCAACTGTAAACAGATAACTTTGCCGAAATCGCTTGCAATTGCGTTTTCTATTAGCTCGTCCTAAAACTATTATTTTTTGTTTTGATCTTTACAATACAGATATTTGCCTGAAACTGGCTGTAACTTCAATACCCGTCCTAAAAATACCACCCTTCAAAGCAACGTACCTACCTGCGTTCAAAATTATTTATGAGCAGATTCCCCTCAGTTCAGCCGCTGAATTGTGTTAGTCCTGAGAAAGACCTACCATTAAATCTCTAAACATTACCCCATGCCTCTCGAAACTTCAAAACTACGCCATGCATCGTGTCAAACTATAAATTAATCAATGCCAGTCCTTGTTGTTCGGCAGATTGGAGAGGTTCAAATAGCTTTTGCGTTGTCCAAATTGATCTCCATTTGCGTCGGAAATACGAGTCTCCTGCCTTGAGGGGTGGTACAGTTAACTCATTTGTATTTGCGAAGCAAGATAGCGAGCAAGCTCCTACGAAGCACGACCACACGTTACTTCACTGGCTTCTCCGACTTCTGCCCTACAGTGTGCTGTACTCAGTAGTGAACTTCTGGACAGGGAGTAAGATCATCTGAGAATGTACACCTTAAATATATAAGTGGACCTTAATTCCCAGTCTTTAGAAATGAAAACTAAACTGAACATAATCTTAATTTTAGCCTACCAAATTCACACTGTAAACTGCTTTGCGTTTTACAGAAATTCAGTTATTTGTAGTTATTTGAAACACAGAACCAGTAATTAACGTCCCTTCATAGGGCGACGGTAATGTAGAAATTTAAAAATTCAACACAAGTAATTAATTCCAGTTAAGAGCGAAAAGGTGGTTGTTCACATATTCAATAATGGAGAAAAAACTAAATTTGCATCTGAGCTATTTACAGATCACACAGAACCATTTCAATTACGGGCAGTCTATAGATAGGCTACATAAACTGATACGACGGAGAGAAAACATAAGCATAGTTCAGCATGTTTAAAACACATCAGACAACGAAATCGATCACTTGGGAAATTCAAATTACCAAAGAAATACAGGGGATGAGAAAATTGGATTTAATTCTGCATCTAGCGTCTCTATAGTTAACTCTGCTTCTTAGGAACGGGTTCAACCGTAAAACTCGGGTGAGAAGAAGTTATATTAAACCAAGATTTGCAAGCGTAAGTCCTGTGTCTCGAAAAAACGAGCTGGACGCTCTTTGTCCCGATAATTAGACAGTTTTGGTTGCTGTAAAAAAACAAACGGATATCATAACGTTGTGAAACCTACCCTCTGATGGGTATTAAGCCCATAATTGTGGTGTGGATACAGACGTGAAACTTGCTGGTGGGAAACATAATTTAATTAATTCTAAAAGTGAGGAACAAATACCGTTGTCTCTAGCTTCTACCACAAACCGAACTTGTCCTTCAATAAAATCCCCGCTGCAGAGCTCACAAAATTGTATCACTGCTCTGTGCAAGAGCAGTCTCGTTCTGCCGAATCTTAAATAAAACTAGCCACTACTTTTTATACAGATTCTGCAATCACAAAACACATCAGTTTTGGTAGAACTGATGACTGACTTGAGCAGGAAAGTAACACGGTCGTTGTATAATAAGATTGGTATTGTTAAAACCTACACGAACTTGAGGCCGCTGAGAGCAATATGTTATTTGATATTGACAGAATAGGCCAGTTGAGTGGGTCTTATGTTGTGTAGTACGTTTTTACATTACCAATAAATGAAATTACAGCGCATAGGGTGAGTATTTTCTGTTAAAAAACACATTGTATGATGGATCCCACTTTTTTACGCTTGTCATCTGGTCACCCTACCTAAAACTGTTATTTCAGCTATGCGGGTGCAGACACGGATTGCTCGGACGTACTTACTTGAGGTGCATCAGCTGTGTAATTGGGATCAAGGGCCCCTGGGCATTGTGGGAGACTTGTGCAGTTCGTCTGTGAACTGCGTATGAATGCAGGGAAGCCCATGTAGGGAGAGCCTGCCTCGCTCCGATATAAATATCTCCTCTATGCCTCAGCATTCCTACTGCAGGGGGGTTTTTAGACTAAGTCCAATTTGCAAGACAAAGCACTGACCCAGGGCACCCGCAATGGTTATCACCGTAAAACATAACTGGTAGTGACAATACGCGCTACTCAGGAGTGGTTTATCCTCTCTCTAAAAAAAAAAAGTCGGTGCCTGGTGAACGTCCGATTCAGAGCAAGTGCTCTACTAGTGGAGGCCGGCCAATAGATGGCGATAGGGCGCCACCCCCTGAGCCACACACGCAAAATTATAATAAAACTAATAACAATGCGATATGACAGAAAATCATTTGTGCAAAATATATGCTTTCCCTACATGCCCCCCCTGTCCGCATGTATATAGTCTTGTCTGGGACGATAAGAGGATCGCCCGCATGAGGCGGGTCTATGTAGCAATTTAGCCAATTGCTGATTCAAGATATAAATTTATTAAAGATATGACATAAAATTTAGGCAATCAGCGTCCTCAAATCTAATCCGAAAAGGGCGATTATTTTATCGCAGTTAACGGGCCACTGCTATAGTCAGGACTGGTCAGTAGGGGTCATCTTAGCTTCATGATAACGGCGAGCGCAATTATCAGCGCTTCTAGACCCAACCCTAACTTGGAAAAAACTATCTTGTGCTGTGTCCGAAATCGCTCCCTATCCACTAAATAGTGCACTAGTCCGTACATTTGTTCACTCATTCTTACCCACAAAGCAATCTGATTTCGAGTGTAAGTGCGATGTACACTCGTCGACCCCTATTTCCCATACTTTTTTTAAACTTGCGTCAAGTTTGCCTCCGGACTTGGGTCGAGGACCCTGACAAGAAGAACCCTGCGAAAATGTGTGCTCGTGCACTTGTTTTAGTTTTTAGATTACTTTTATATAATTTTTTTGTTATATATATATGCATATAACAGTAGCGTTTTCATTCTGTTCAATTATATTTTATGAAAAATAAAAAATATAGATAAACATGACAAGTCTTTCTATCATTAATGTAATAAGCATAACAAATGAACAGTAGCGAAAAGACTCGTGGATACTCGTTCACTCATTCACTATTTCCTATATAGTGAATGGTAGTGAGTCCACTAAATTTCAGCAGTGAGTGAACGAAATGAGTGAGCGATTTCAGACGCTGACGTAAATTCCCTGCGTCAGAGAGCACTCGGGAGCTGTCGCAGAATTTTGTCATGAACATTTCACCTGTGTGGTTTCATGAACTTTATCATCTATAAAAATATCATTTTATAATATGAAATTAAAATGATTTAGGGTGCATACCCCAGGCATTCTCTGTTTTATTTTCGCATTAATAAAAAATCATAATACAATTAATCTTCTCGCAACTGTTCATTTGTTATGCTTATTACATTAATGATAGAAAGAAAATACTTCAACTTGTCATGTTTATGTATATTTTCTTTTTCATAAAAATATAATTTAACTGTTAACTATATATGTCATTAAAGTGCACGAGCACACATTTTCGCGGGGTTCTTCTTGTCAGTGTCCTCGACCCAAGTCCGGAGGCAAACTTGATGCAAGTAAAAAAATAATAATAATAATTTTGAACTCTGCCGCCGTCTCCGTGATGGATTATGGGAAATAGGGGTCGAACGAGTGTACATCCCATGTACACTCGAAATCAGATTGCTTTGTGGGTAAGAATGAGTGAACAAAATAAGGGAACGAGATGTAGGGAATGAATTCGGACACCACTACAAAATGGCCGACACCCTAAATAGTGCAGTATTTAGTGGCTAGGGAGCGATTTCCGACACAGCCACAGCCTTAAGAAAGTAAGTTTGAGAGGAGAACATTGGCGGAAAAGCTTGAGATAAAAGAGCTGGGCCCAGATCATCCTGACCTCCCAATTAGACAGCAGGCTAGCGATAAAGGGAAGCCGTACACGCGAGACTTCTCCCGTAGTTGGTACGCCACCTAGTCATACAGAGCAGGGCATAGACGGACATCTAGGAGAAAAACTCAAACCGTGGATAAAATGTATCGTGGATAATACTTTTATTCAAAGGAAGAACTAGCAACGCAAACATAATGAACCAACACAGAGAATCTGGAAAACTAAAATATTATTGAGCCGAGTTACTGATTCCAAAAACAGAAAAGAAAATGACTGTTGAGGTAAAAGACGTGATAAATGTGTTGTAACAAAGTCGGACAAAATACTGTCAACAAATCCTACAAAATGTAGTTATTTTTAAAAATTTTGTCACCCAACTTAAGCGCTAAGTAAGCTGTTCTAACAAATAAAATCCATCTAATTGTTAATAAAAATGTATAATTAATGTCCTAAACAGTATTAACTTACAGCAGCTTGGAATTTGGAAAATTCCTTGTAGTCATTTTCCTGACAAATAAATTAATATACCATTTTTAAACTGTCCTACTAAACAGTCACACCATGCCCCTTGTACTTGAGGCTTACATTCTCAAAAAGAGGTCCAGTAGGATTCTACTCAAACCTAATCATATTCTGAAACCTGTCCTCAGTGAACAAATCACTTCATGAAAAACATTCACCGGGGAATGCAGAAATGCGTGTTGTCCAACAAATCAAATTGAATCCTTTAAAAAAATAAACCATAAATTACTTGTGTAAACCTGCGTTTGTTTGGCCTGTTTATTATAATAGGTACACATGCCTACTTCAAATTTAAATAGGAAATTTAAATTGCTACGGACAAATCCATTCATTTTAATTATTTATTTCCACACCCCTCTTTGAGTGAAAACATCTGGGGATGAACACACACACTGAACCCTCTGTTTGTCTTCTGGCACCACAACTAAATAAACCGCTGAACTGCGGGGGCTGAAGCCAAAATCCTGCCATTTTTCAAAAGGAACCAATTCCAAAGATGACCATAATGATCCAAACTAAACTGATCCAAATTAGAAATAACACATTTCTATTCCGCTGAACCCTCAAATGTGAGCTACTAATTAACACCAAAATGCAGCAGGAACATTGCTGGTTTCTCTCCTAGCCATGTTTGTTAGCGCCAGGCACACCTTACATCCAAAGAAACCTCAGGGAATGGGGTGGTGGTGTTCCAGGCCTCATTAACCACCACTGGTTAGAGCCATGGGGAAATCGATAGGTAAGGAAATCAGATTGTTTCCACCAGTCCTCGTGAACCGTAGATAAAGCCCGAACCGGGGCTCACAGTCCTGCAACTCCAGTCACCTCCCCCTTCTCCTCACGCGGATCCCTGGCAGCAGTCGGTCTTACAGATCTGCCAGGAAAGGGTGGGCCAGGGCCTTGGATGCTGGGATGCGCTTGGATGGGTTGAAGGTCAGACACTGCTGAGGTCACATAATGGAAAAGGCTTATTCTCGCCCACCCGCTGCCAAACTAAGACACTCAGCTTCCGCACGTTGTAGATGTGCAAACCTGTAGTGTGTTAAATGACGGGTGGTTTCGAAGGCGATCGGATCTGAGGGAAGCAATTATACATCTGCCCCTCGCCCATGTGTGGTGGCAGGATTCATAGTGACGGGACGAGACGCATCAGCGAAAAATAATATGTGATTCTAAATCTATATTTGGAAAAAGAATTAGAAAATTACCAACAGCAGGTCATTCTCTTGCTCGTCCAGACTGGCTAGTAATTGGTTGGATGATCTGCCTGATCCCCAGCTGGACGAGTACGGAACTGGGCTCTCTGCAGGCCAGTCGTCTTCCCGGGGTAGACCAATGACCCTATGGTAGGGGGGTCACAGCTTAACTGTTACAACATACTGCATCGAGATACAAGTGTTAATCTTTAAAACATCCTGACTTGTATTGACTTTGGACTGATTTAAAATGAAAGAGACACTATTCACTGAGTGGGTATTTATCTCAACAGAGATTTCAAAAGTCACACTACAAACACCATTCAGTTAAAATGTTTGTCGTGACTTAACCCTTTGAGGCCGAGCCATTCTACGGCACCAACTACGGTGCTTAAGCAGTCTCTCTTCCGAGATGAATCAGTGTTTCTGAGCCTTGCAATTTAATAACAGAACATACATATATTTTTTCAATTTTAAATGGGTCCTGGCAGGAGGTATTTTCTGACCAGGAGGCCAGGTCATGAAAACGAGAGTCTTGGGGTCCGAAAAACATTTCCAGACGGGACCCCTTTAAGATTGAAAAAATAAAAATGATAGCATTTCTGGTTTTTCCCTGTCCTGAATCGTCTCAACAAAACACAATGCTGGGCTATTATTGCAAGCTTGAACACTGTCTTAAACATACACAGTATATAATATGCATGGGACATAATTGTATTTTTAATGTCCTACCGGAGGTTCCAGGCATTTGCCTCATATACTGCAGCTTTGGTTGAAATCCTTGCTGTATCGCTTCATAACATACTATATAGTACCGGTTTACATAAAATCACCTTGTATTGTATTCACATAGCTTACAGTTTGACAGAAACACAAAACCAGGGGAAAAGAAAACTCACTCAATGATTTTCTGGAGCTGCTGTATCTCTGAATAGCCCCGGAACAAAGGCCTGAAATGCAAGCAAATTTCTTGCAAATGTTTCACATTTTTGCAGCTGTGGTGTATAAAAGCAAAGTATTAATTATAGATTTGTCATTTTAAAAAAAGTACATATGATGGCATTAATAAGTGTCCAAGTGATTGCAACTTGCTAGTTCAAGCCTAACATTCTGACTACAGTGCTGGAGTGCTGTAGGGAACATCCACACAACGTTGAGAGAACAGCGTATGGCTGAGAATCACACTAGAGATGATGGTGCTCTCTATGCAGGCTGCACTTGCAAACAGGAGTCGTCAATAATGGTCGTTGAGAGCCAGGGTCTGTGGGTTTTCCGTTACACCTGCCGTTTCCATATGCAAATCACCTGCTACTGAGAGGTACCACAAAAACCCTAGAAACCATGGCTCTCGGGGGTCGGGGCCCTGCTGACCATTGCCCCAGGGAGCACTGGGATTACCTCAGCAGGAAGAGCTCAGCCAAGATGCAGCCTGCGCTCCACATGTCCACAGAGGACATGTAACCGGTGTGGAGGAGGACCTCTGGGGCTCTGTACCACAGTGTCACTACCTGGAAAAAACACAGAGAGGGCCTGGAATGGAGTGATATGAGGTAGGCATCTTATGAACCAGAAGTTGGTCAAGTCTGAACCCGGAGAGTGAACACTCATTTGTTACAGATAGCAACTGACCCATCGATGATACTATAGATTGTTCTTCGATTTGTTTATATTACGGACTGCTGCGTAAAATGCAGCTAAAACAAGAATAAAAGATGTTACTAGGCCCTTTCTGTCAACAGCATTTTACCGTATAGGGTGAGCGTTACTATTATTTTTAATAATATTTAATTTCTATTTATTTGGATTTCTCTGCTTGGTGGCACTTACGCAGGGTGTAAGAGCGATGCGATAGGTGTAAATGCGTGCCAATCCAAAATCTGCAATCTTGATCTCCCCGCAGCTGCTGACCAGCACGTTGTCCGGCTTAAGGTCGCGGTGCAACAGCATATTGGAGTGGAGGAAGTCAAGGCCGCAGAGCAACTGACCCATCATATCCTGTACAAACAGGAAGCAGCGCAGGGTATAAATGAGTCACTCTGTATGCATGCCCTACCATCATCGTGAGAAGTCCAATTCAAGAGAGAATTACTCTTTTGCAGGACCTGAAACTAAGACTAAGTACAGATGTTCTCCAGGAGCAGAACATTGAGACGGTAGTAATGATTGGCTGATTTGAGAACAAATGGACAGCACTGGGCTCACCTTAATCTTCTCCCTACTTAGTCCAGTCTCTGGGGCAGCAGCGAGGAACGTCGACAGATCCTGATCAATGTACTCGAACACCAGCATCAGGTCCAAAGTTTGATCCCGTAGCACCGCCGAGACATTAAATAACCTGCAATGCAGCCGAAACCAGTACTTTTATATTACATTTTGATTGCTATTGGTATAAGTTATGAAGGCAACCTGAAGCTGGTGTCTCCATCCATTGTTTTTATGCCACTGGGTTGTGGAAGAGAGGAGCCACTAAGGTCATAGACAGTTTTAAGACAGGTGCTTTTTTATGAGGGAACAGGTGTAGTGTGACGGTATATACAGAGCCATGTATAATAACTGTTCTAATCAGGCCTCCCAATACTCAGGGATCAGCACATGTATCCAAGCCTCCAGGGATGAATTATTCATTGATTCATTGACCTTCAATTTTCCAAGCAAAAGATTGGAGAACTTGATATGTAGAACAATCAAATTGGTTAAGGAACAACTTTTTTTTTAAACAAACAAATCAGCACTAGCACTATAATATTAAAATAATTTAAAAATCGAGTAACCTCAGAATAACAATTTATTGAGGTATGTGCCCCGAAAACGACGCAGCAAATAACTTACTTGACTATGTTAGGGTGATCGAAACACCCGAGTTTTCGTAATAGCGCCACCTCGCGGATCATGAAAGGAGGAATGCCTATCTCTGAGTCGCCAGGTATGTTCAATTTCTTCACAGCGACGAGTCGCTGTTTGTCCCTGGTTTCTCTGGCTTTGTACACTTTACCATAGGCGCCTTCTCCGATTTCCACCAGAAATTCGTAATCCTGGTTATCCTTGCAGCCACCAATATCCATAGTTAGCCGATAATATGAAGTGGCCAAACTAGGATCGGTTTTACCCACTGCTGGACAACAACGTGAAAAAGTTTCCTCTTTAGTATATCCACACTGGCAATGTCATTTGAACCATTATTTTGTTGGTGACGTTATTTCTTACGATAGCTAGATACTAAACAGGAGAACCGTTATGGCAAAAGCTTATATGCCCGTTGATTGGGAACCATTTTCAATTGTGTTAAAATGATGGTGGGTACAATGCCATCTTGTTTTTGAGTTCTTAGCTCGCAAGCTTGCTTTCAAATGGAATTGATGATTAACATTTTCATAGCAAAGCACTCATTTCCAATAATTTGTCTTTAAGGTAAAAAATAACGTCCCCATTTCCAAAAACGTATATATCTGATAAAACACGTGAATCTCGATTAACCATTTTCTTGGACTTGCCAATATCATGTTTCCAAGTTTAAGCGATAGCTAAATATGTTTATTTAAAAACAAATTGCTTCATATCCGTAATCGGTACAAATGAAGCTGAAAATGGGGGAAATTAAAATGGTACATTATGAATAATGTTGCACAAACTATTTAAAAAATGTAAAACTCACATACCGATCGTTCCAGCAAGATAAGCGGGTTTTTCTGATCGTTTTTGATGCGCATGTACACTAGATTAATTGGAAACATTACCAACTCCTACCAAAAATCCTCTTTATCAAACCAGTGGATGGCAGATCACAGCACGTTATTTACACGTGCTCCATTCATAGCTTCTAATGCATTTCCTTCAGGTTACCAAACCACTTCTAAAACCTTCCACTAAATGTATATATTGTGGGAAATTAAACCATAGAAAGATATTTTATTTATTTCAGTTTTGTAAAAATATTTATTGTGGCTCAATATATTTTTTCAACCTGAAGCTGTAGACCGGCCAAATGAACTGCATTTTGGGTTTACCATTCAGACTGTTCTATTTATGTAGAGCCGCTCCATAATGGAGTTCAGTGAGGCCCAACAGCTCACCCTGGCACTGAGAGAATACTTTGAAGCAGGACATTTTATTACAGATTAAACCTGGCACATAATAATGCCCACGTGAAAGACCTTTGCTTCCTTAATAGGTGAATGTTAGTAATACATTAACAACGCGTCAAGCGAGGGGTCACAGTTCAACAACGTGTACACACAACGGTGTCTGTGCCACACAATACGTGTGCATACTTTGCAGCTGCAGAATTAGAAAATAATGTACCGTAGATAGAGTGCATTTCAGAGTTTAATGGCATTGTTGCAGTTACAGAGTCTCCCTACCACAAACTCCTTAGGCTTTACATTGAAATTAAGGCACACAGGGGCATACAGGAAAACTTCCATAAAGGCATATGCCGTTCCTCTGAATGCGACATGGGCACATAGGAAGAGAGAAGTAATCGCTGCATACAACATTCGGATGCACTGACTTTGCAGGTCCATTGTCACATAAAAATGTCTCTGAGGAAAAAACATCAGATAAACTGCCAGACACGTGGAAGTACTGACGTCTTAGGGTCTGACGGATATGAGTAGTTTGAGATTCTGTGAAGAAATGCAAGCTACAATACATTCCGTCAAGTAGCTTCCTAAAATGGTCACCTGCCATTTAACAGGCTTCCTCAATCTCGTCAACCCGCAGCTTAGCTGCAATATAAGCTTGTATGATTGGTGAAAGGAGTTTGTAGCAGTCTCCAATCCTACCACTAAAGCACTCTCCCAATACAGGTACAATAGTGCGCTGGATTCGCACAGGAGTTTAACATCACTAAATAATTATTTTATGCTGCCACCATGAGAGATCTTTTGATTTCGTTCACCAGGCAGACCAGAACGGGCCACTCAACTCACATACGTGCCTCAATATAGTGTTTATATATCAACTGGTTACTGCTGCTTCTTGTTGTTGTTGTCAGAGACACTCTTCTGCTTCTTGGCCAAGGCGAGGGTGTCCAGGTGCAGGTTGCGTTTCAGGATGACGGAGCCGCAGGTGAGGGCTCCAGCCAGCGCACCAGCAAAGCCGCACAAGAACACGTCCTGACCTGCGCACAACACACACACACACAAACGCGTATTCAGAAAGAAACTCTGCAAGCTGCTGGGCAAGAGTCATTAACCATTAAACGCAACCAGTCAAGCTCATAACAAACTCAGACTGTAATAATGATGCAATCCCATCACAGCAAAGGGTGGGTCTATAGATCAGCAAACCTCAAGTACATGGAGTGCACAGAAACTCAAGCCATATCGCACACACACGCGCACACACACGCGCACACACACGCGCACACACACGCGCACACACACGCGCACACACACGCGCACACACACACTGACCAGTCAAGAAGAGGTTCTTCAGTGGGGTCTGTGATCGAATAGTGGTGCTAAACTCAGCACTGAAGCGTGCCTTCCCGTGGTCGCATCCATACATCTCCCCACGTGGAGCAGCAATGTAATACTGATTTGTCAGGGGGGTCCCCGCATCAATGTACTCAATCTGCCACAGAGAAAGAAAGACCAGGAGACAGTCAGGGTAAAACAGTCCCTAGGGCTTCATCTCAAGATTCTACATGGAACACTGAGCAAAAATAAGGGCGAAAAGTACTGGGGTTACAGTACCATCAACGTTCCTTTTATGACTGACAGTCGATATTCCCATCAGCACAGGGTCAGGCTTCATTACCTTGTCCTTAATCTTGGGGAAAAACTCCAACACCGTATCCAGCACGGAGTTAATAAATGCCTCCTTCAGCTCTTTGTATTCACACTCTCTGTTGTTCACCTTCCCATCTTTCCACTCCTCGAACCACTCATACCTGGCAAAGCTGACCAGGCTCAGAGTTGACTTGCCTGGAAAGGAAGACGCTGGGTATTACTTGGCACGCACAACCTAAAAATCTCGACTTTAGCTCAATCAAACCGAAGAAAAGGTGAGCGGCAGCAGGGTTATTTCAGGGGGAAATGTTGGGACTCGTTTCTCAGTTTTCCCAACCTGGACATCTTTCCTCCCAGGTGGGATCCTTGGCCGAAGGAGAAGCGATGAACAGCATGGGTACGTTCTTGGCCGCCTCCTCCCTCTTGCCCATGAGGTAGCTCTCCATGCTGTGAGGATGAGAGAACAAAAACAAATAAATATATCTAATATAAAAAGTGTAACATAACATCTTTGTATTAAAAAAATTCCTTGAATAGCTGAAATAGAACGCGAAACGCATCATTATGAAACATCAGCATGCATGGTCACCAGATAAAAATAAAATGTATCAATTGATGACAATACCATAATTTTCACTGTCAAATATAATTATCAACCAATCTTGACAAAACCGGAACAGACAAGAATTAGGTTTTATTCCTGGGACAATGAATCATGTTGTGCAACTCCCTGTGCGCGACCGCCTCAAGACACCACCCTGCGCGTGACCGCCTCGAGACACCACCCTGCACGAGACACCACCCTGCGCGCGACCGCCACTAGACACCACCCTGCACGAGACCACCACTAGACACCACCCTGCGCACGACCGCCACTAGACACCACCCTGCACGAGACACCACCCTGCACGTGACCACCTCGAGACACCACCCTTCAAATTCAAATTTTATGTTGACAAATGGGGTGGCACAGTGACTCATCGTGCGGCACAGCGTCAGCTACCAAGGCTCGAACCTTGGTCAGGTCAATGTCTGTGTGGAGTGTTCAAGTTCTTCCTGCGTTTGCACGCGTTTCCTCCCACTGTCCAGACTTGTGTTAAGTGGACTGCTAAACTGTCCCGGGCTGTGGGGGCTGTGCGCCTGTAACAGGCATCCTTTCCTGTTATTCCCTCTCTTCTACTGGTGCGGTCGAAGAATATGAATAACAAAACAAAGAAATATAAATCAACCTTTCACAACATTTCCTAATGCCGGAAATGTTTAAAACGAACATTACAGTGCCTGTAAAAAGGGGGGACAAGGAGGGGTGTAGGGACTCACAGTTCATCTAGGTTGTTCTCTTTAAAGACCCAGTAGTTCTCAGCCTTCAGGCCCAGTTCCTCCGCGGTTCCGTTCAGCCCGATGAATATGCTCAGCCCACCCTCTCCGCTCTTCACCATCTTAAGCTGGCTCTGGATCGCTGCCATGCACAGTGTGACAAACAGTACTTTAAAACTACCAAGTACACAAAGTTACTCCCAGCATTAGTGTTGCTTTAGTTTTAAAAAAACTTACACAAACACATTCACGGGTATATACAGAGACCCAATGACCACCTTCCGACCTCTCGGACCTAATGCTTTTGGATTTTCCTGGGGGATTGTGTGCCCTAATGCAAGTTTTGAAATGCATTTTGAAATAACCTTCGGTTGCCCAACAAAATTGGAACATCCGTATCCGCTTTGCTAAATATTCCCCTAGATCGAACACGCACGACCTCTCGCCCTCATTAAACTGATCGCCTTAAAGCCACGGCGGGTTTAATTTCAAGCAGCTTGAGATTTTCCCATCAGCTTCACATATTTATTAGTCAACGATATTATTCCTAAAGCCTTAGATTTCACAAAGATTTACAGAAGTCTGGACAAGTCATGTTCGGCCAAACGATTACCTTAAATGGTCACTGAAAATATGTATTGTTAGAACCCCTGAGCAGGCCAGCACCTGCACACACCTGGAAGGGACTGGAGTTCTTTGGGCAATAGCTGCTGGTAAGTGTTGAGCAGGCCAGCATTGGATATGACAATGGGAGCCTGGATGTGGACCTCCTCCTGGCCTTTCAGGACACTCACGCCTGAAAGAAGAAAGGAGATTGCTGGGAACCGGGTCTTCCACAATTACAAGCATGTCGTGGTCCCTTTTCAATCAACTTTTTTCAGGTACCGCACACAGCAGCAAGCACTAAATGCCAGGTTAAGTGGCATCAGTTTTACCACAAGCTTCTCTGGCTTCGTTGAAGAGAATGCGGTTGACGCGGGCCCGGACCAGAACGGCTCCCCCAGCCTTCTCGATGATGGGGATCATGTGGTAGGCGATCTCACTGGCGCCCCCTCTAGGATACCAAGCCCCATACAGATAGTGACATACCAGCAGACTGTGCATGGAGAAGCTGGCATCCTTGGGAATGTTGCCTGCAAAACACAAGAACGCTGAATGATTTTTATATGCTGAAAGTGAGTCGTGGAACGTTAAAAATGGGTCGCCAAGGAAGGATGTTTTTTTTTTCTCTGGGTAAATTGATTCAGTATTCTCTCTACAGTGCAATACATCACCAGATGGGGAAATAAACAGGTCAGAGTGCCCTGTGCATGCAATCGTCCTCACTCAGCGGAACTGGATAACTTGAGCCAAGTTCCGAACAGGAAGATATATTTTGGTGAACAGATATTTAACTTATTGTAGACCTATAAAAGTTGAATTTTAACAGATTGCCTGATGCACCCACGTTTGGCACACAAAACTGTGACTACCGAATTTGGTCAAAAAAGTCTACGACCTCTTCATTTTACTAATCTGAATTTAGATGTTCAACATATTAAAGTCAAGCTGTGTGCATGGCTCGAATGAGAGGGGCAGAGATGCCAACCAGCCAGCATGAGTATGCCAGCTCCCCTGCTGAGCCCAAGACTGGACAAAGCAGCAGGAATATTGTTGAAGAACTGAAAGATGGAATCCATCAAACGTAGTTTGATGGATTGTACAATTAGGCTTGTTGCTATTCTTATTTGGGTAAGAATACTGGCACGTCAGCAAATCCATGTAACCACACAAAAACGGAATTTCTACCACACGTTACCCCATGTCCCGAAGATGTAGGAGAAAACGGCTCTCAGGTCCTTATTCTCCGTCAGCCCGTTGACGACCTCAGTCAGGCTGCGGGTGCCCATGCTAAAGAAGGGTGAGAGCAGATTGGCCAGGCCGGTGTACACCACGAAGCTAGCCAGGGGGGCTGGGAGGAGCTTCAGCAGGGCCATAAACCAAACCCCATTTCCGGTTTTCTGCAAAGAACCACAGACAGGTTGGCGTCTCCACTACTGGTAAACAAGAGGTCAACTGAGACGTCAGAGGTCATCTTTCATTTACCACCATCACTAAAAAGAAATGATTCCCATAATCCCTCCGAAAGAAAAAACCTTGCCAAAATAGTGAATCATTAGTTTGTAAATTTCTTGGAATGATTAACTATTTGTGACGATTGCAAAATTTTGCAATTCCTGAGCTTGACAAGCATAAATCACTTTAAAGTCAAATGAATGACATGACGTTCGGTTTAACCCAACACAGTAGGATAATTCACAAAGCCCAGACACAAACTCAAAACAACCCAGAAACTAAATACTTATAATTTTTTGTTTCACAAAAAAGTCCTGCTTTGTCTTGGCAAAAACGTATATGTTCTGGTTATCTGTCATCTGGGGAAAAGCTCCATTGCAACATGTGGCGGCAGGCGTGAAGAGCCTTTTTATCCCATGCTGGTTGGGTCACAATTAACACTATTGACTGTTTCTACAGATTCAACCAGACAGGGCAGAGTCTCCACAGTCCTCTGAGCCTGATTGCAACACCGCCATAGGCACACCACCGGCTCACTGGACTTAGCCCTCACTCCCCTCAATTTCCAGGCACTGATGAGGAGACAACTACAAACACTGGTCACACAACCCATTCATCATCTCATGCTTCATAGCCCAAAGGGAGCCTGAATTGCAGGCAATGGGACTGAGGCGGCTTTTCCAGGAAATGGGGTGCTATAGATAGAGTTAAATGAGTGTCTAAAACAAAGGATCATTTTATCCTCTTTTGGGACAGCAGCCGTTATTACTGACAATTAGAATGGTAGTGTAGAATCTCAAATGATGATTTTGTTATAATCCCCAGAACAACAACTGTGGGTCGCAATGTGCTGCAGTGTTGGTTTCGTAACCTTAAGGGTTTTATATCAAATCCAAAGAGAGGAGCTCCCTAGCGGCTCGACTGGTGAAGGCACTTGCCCGATCGCATGAAGAACACATTCTCATTTACCATGACGACCAAGCCATGGGGGATTATAAAATTAGAATAAAAAGAAAA
>JAOYSI010074108.1:0-11728 GCA_025775065.1 Hiodon alosoides | reverse complement strand
TGTTGTTTACTCTCTTTTCCCGGATTGCCCAGTGTTATTTAATCTCAATCCTGAAGGGCCCAGTGTTATTTACTCTCAGTTCTGCAATGCCTAATGTTATCTACTTTCAGTCTTGGAGAGCCCAGTATTATTTACTCCCAGCTCTGGAGAGACCAGTATTATTTACTCTCTGTCTGTAGCTCTTTCTTTCTACTGCAAGTTTAAGGACTTCATTTCACTAATAACTCTCTGATACATTTGAATTCTTCTCCACCATACTCTGTTTTAGACAGTCTTCCCCACCTCGTTTGGTTGCTTTTATTTTGGTTTCATAATTTTTTATTTTTTTTTATCATTGTCCAGGCACATAGCTCAAAGTCGTCTCGGTGTCCATAGAGTCTAATGAGTGCCCTTTGTTTCTCTCTCGGTGATCCTCCTTGTGATCCAGTCGATAGTCTGGAAGAGGATGAGTGACAGCAGACATCCCTGTCTCACCCCAATCAGTTCTTTGATGGGTTCTGTGAGTTTTCCGACATGCACAACCCTGCATGCCAGGCTGTCGCAGGTGATCATTTTGCTAAACTTATGTACGTCACATTTTCATTTTCTTCATCTTTATTTTGTATCAAACTGTTCCAGGGCTCTGGATACCTTATATGATCTTTTTTTTTTTTTATTGGCTCACGGGAAAAAAATAAATAAATCTGCAGCCAAAAAAGGAGACATTGAAACCTGATCAAAGCACAGAGACAACCACACTGCTGATGCTGATGCCACAAATAGAGCTGAAATGTTTTCAGGCATGGTGTACTGGATATCTGCTTATCTAGAAAAGCAAAACCAACCCCCCGTTGTCACATTTACATATGATTTACATGCTCCTGAGAGCCACCGAGCTCGTGTTACAGACTATTTAGCACTCAAGGCCAGCAAAAGTGCAAAGAATCTGAACTAAAATCCAAACCCCTTTGCTTTAAGCGCCAGGGAATGTGCCTTGCTAAGTTTCATGGCACTGGTATTACTTGCTAGTGCCTTCATATACCAGGTTGGGGCAGCAGGGGGAGGGTGTCAGAATAGTTCTCAGTCATTTCACATTGATATCGGACGCTTTTAACATAGTATCTTGTTTTTTAAATCCAGATATTTTTAAATAACTTGTTTAATTTCAGAGCTGTCCATTATTATTTGGTAGGAGGATTTGTGCTGGGGCTTGGTTAAATTGGAATTTACACCGTTTATTCATTTATTGGTTTTGCCTATGCACCAATGCAGAGCCCAATCAATAGAATCAAGTGTTTCCAGTGTTTTACTGACAAATACATCATTAAAAATCACGATTATTATATGCAAATGTCTTACTGGGAGCTGTCCATGCAAAGCAGCCTGTTATCACAAAAATCCCCCTGAAAAAAATCACCATATTAAGCTGTAATGTAAGGTATTGTTAAACTGAATATAATATTACATTAGTCAGATTGACAGTTGAATTGCTTGCAGAAATGTATTGGGCTGAGATAATGTGTCTCTCGTTTTTATATCTGAGCCCAGGTAGTTTGGAAAGCAATACTCTTTAAGGCTTTTTCATTTGTTGGTGAGGAGAACAGAATTCACCCAGCAGTGTTTGGTATTTTATAAAAGCTGTAAAACATGCTTTTTCCTATTGGACATCTCTACATAGCAAGTGTGTTGCCTCCCATTCCTTTGTCTGAAAATATGTGGAAATTCTTCTCCCCTTATATGAGGAACACAAACATGTACCACCTAAACACATTTTAGTTTAATGCAGCTTTTTTGTGAATACATTCTAATTATAGTTAGTCATCCATGAATTCTAGAAATGTAAAAATGTGAGCGTAAGTCTGTGTCTCTGTGTGTCTGTGGAGGGGGTATGATGAAGGGTGCCTGTCCGTTTTACCCTTGTTTGACATGAAAGGTCTGATGGCATGGTATTGGCTTTCTTACACCCCCGTTGGCCTTCAAGATCCACCCTAATCCTGCCTGCTTTGAGATGATCCCTTGTGCTGTGCAGACGGAAGAGAGGGAGCTAGAGGGATGGCGATCACAGCCAAAGAATGACCAGTTAACCTAAAAACTTTCTGATATGGGACCACGCTAAAGCCACCTAAAGGCACACGAGAGGTCATGGTATTGCTTTAGGAACACTGGGAGTGGAGGCTTTTAAGGCCATTATCAAATGAACAAAGGGTTTAATTATTACTGGATTCACCTGGTCTCTCACCTGATTAAAATGACCCTCAAACCCACATATGGATAATTCCTTAATACAATGATTTTATTACTTTAAAAGATAAATGAAATTGTAAGGAAGAACGCTGATTCTTGGTATCTTCGGATCTTCTAAAGTTCCTGTTCTGAGTATTGTTATGAACCTAAATGGGATTTTTTGAGGTGTCTAGATTAAACTAATCTAGTTAAAAGGTAAAACCCCTTAGAACGTCTTCAAATGTGGCAGAGCTCAGCAAAAAAAAAACGAATACTCCATGGAGCTGTGTTAACAACAGTTGCAGTGATAAAATAGTTCAAACCATGTGGTGTGGTCTGCAGTCTTCCACTGAAAAAATGTCATACGGAAACAATGCAAGTATTAGGTAATGCCAAATAGAATCCAACATAGTATAAAAACTATGGGCGTTAATAGATACATGACACAATGTAAAGCGCCTACAGGAAGTACTTTGATGTTTTCGGAGTTTGAAAACAACCCCTCCTTTGATTTACCCATTCTACTCAAACTTTGAAGAGGAACGATCATTTTTATTGCAAACTAATTATTAAAAATAAAACAATCTGTCTCGGTTGGATAGATATGAAGTCAATAGTTATTTGAACCCCCTTAGGCAGCAATTACAGATGTGAGTCTTTTAAGGTAAGTCTTATTATAGGTTTGCACACCTGAATTACGATATTCTTCCATTTTTCCCGGAAAATCTGTTTAAACCCAATGGGGATCATTGATGCATATCGATTCTTGTCAAAGTCTTGTCACAGATTCTAAAACAGAATCATATCCAGGCTTTGACTGGGCCCATCACATTCTTGTTTTTAAGTCACTCCAGTGTTGTTTTGATTGTGTGATTGGTCTCATTGTCTAGCTGGAAGGTGAATCTCCACCCCGATCATTAGTCTAATGTAGACTCAAGCAGGTTTTCCTCTAGGATTTGCCTGTATTTAGTTGCATACATTTCACCCTCTACCCTGACAAGCATGTTCTTAGCATGCTGTTCCTACCACCATGTTTCACAGTAGGGGTGGTGTTATCTGGGCGATGTGCTATGTTGGGTTTGCAACAGAACACTTAGGGATTTGCATTTAGGCCCAAATACAAAACAGTTTTGTTTTATTCGGACCACTGAATCTTTTGCCACATCTTTACCCACATGCCTTTTTGACACATGGACAGTTTCGCCCATCTCAGACATTGAACGATGTGGGTCTTGCTATTGACCTCTTGGTGGCCATGCTCTTCATACCAGCCGGCTCTTGAGAAGATTCTGGTTGGTGCAATAAACTTCTCAATGGTGGACTTGACTATGTTCCAAGATATAATCAATGTCTTTGAAATTGTTATATCACTCTCATAGTCAATGCATTTCTACAGCTTTATCCAGGAGTTGTTTTGTAAGCTCCTTGATCTTCACGGTAGTATTGTGGCTTGAACACACTACACAGCTGTGGGACCTTACAAAGACAGGGGTATTTAACCTGAAACAAGTGAACCATGGTTACTGCACGCAGACAGACTCCGTTGAACTCAGATTTCAGGTTGTAACACAACAAAATATAATCAACGTCAGTCCTCAATTCCGATGCTCCTTCCTCGCTTTGCCTTGTGGTTTGGGCATCAGACACAGGTGCCAGCTGTGTGTGACTGGGCATCAGACACAGGTGCCAGCTGTGTGTGACTGGGCATCAGACACAGGTGCCTGCTGTGTGTGATTGGGCATCAGACACAGGCGCCAGCTGTATGTGATTGAAATCAGACACAGGCACCAGCTGTATGTGATTGGGCATCAGACACAGGCACCAGCTGTATGTGATTGGGCATCAGACACAGGCACCAGCTGTGTGTGATTGGGCATCAGACACAGGCGCCAGCTGTATGTGATTGGGCATCAGACACAGGCACCAGCTGTGTGTGACTGGGCATCAGACACAGGTGCCAGCTGTGTGTGACTGGGCATCAGACACAGGCTCCTGCTGTGTTTGATTGGGCATCAGACAACAATCAGAGCTTTACCTGGAAGATAGAGAAGCCACTTTTTTGTTAAGAATTAAAAATTTTAGTCGGGCAGAATCTGCAACAGCAATGGTCACGCACTGTTGATGCCTACAGTAAGTTGTTACAGTGCACACATGCAGAGAAGCAGTGTAAAATGCACAATATAACCGCGTCAAAAAGCTGAAGGAGGCATGCAGCTGCCGGGGCCCTTCCTTTGTTCTCACATGTCTTTGTTTTTGTCAGTTTGTCTGAACACTCATATGTCTCATAAACCGGTCCACTTAATATCGGGTTCTTGAAACACCTGGCAATCATATGCTTTTAAACAGGTCCACTTTTTTTCTTGAAATATCCACACAGAGAATATGTTTAATAGAGCAGTATAAGGGTAAACTACAAACATCAAAATCAATTAATGTCAATTCAGTCACCTTCATCAGGATGACTTGCATGGAAATATAATACATTAATGAAGCATTTGGTTGAGATCATGGCTAATTGTCAATAATTTTTGTTCACAGAAGCTTCGGAAACTTATGGGAAAAAGATAATGACTGCAGAATATCTGCTGACTCTGTTGTCTTACGAAACCACTTGTAGTTTTTTTTAAGTTTAATAACTTTTATTAGTACTCCTTTTTTGCAGTTATAGCATTAGTTGGCTGGATCAAACATGCTTTCTTAACTTATAGATTGACTTTCCGGTCCTCGTCTACTTTGCATATGTGAATGTTGTACCAACGTGGCGAAATTACTTGTGAAGATGACTTAAAAACGGTACGAATATGTGAGCATTCAACAATTACAGTAGATTACAACGTTAAGCAACTTCATGGTGTTTACATGCAGGCAAAAGGTGGAGGAATAAAACAACCAAGGTCGTATCCGCAGCTTAAAAAGGTCTGAATGATGTGTGTGCATGGTGTGTTTGACATGCCCCGAACATAACATTAGCATAAGCTTCACTGAGCAATGAGCATATCCGATTTCTAATGAACTCGGTACGAGTGAGCCTGGTACTGCCGGCAAGCTAGCCTGGGGTATTCAAAAGCATAGTAGCCATGGCCTTTTGCAAAATGGAGTTTTAGGGTACAGCATGGTTTCTGCAACCGGCAAGTTAACATCAAGTTTCAAAAGATAATTGAGTCATTTTTTCACCAAAACAATGCAGTGTCTTGGTAGCTTACAAACTTAGTTATCTGTCTAAGTAGTTGAAGTGTAACTTTCAAGCTTTTTTGTGCAATAAGTTTCAATCAAATTACCATCACTGATCAGAAATCACACATTATAGCAACCTCCTACATACGTGTGTTTAATAACACTTATTTTATGTAAGTTGTACCTACTATTGAAAGCTTGTTAAGAACATGTTTTTTTTTCTGACCTTTGCCTGACCTTCTGAGATAATTCTTGCATGGTAGCATCACACCATTTGCTGTGCATTAGCCTATCTGAGCGATGAACTAATTATCCTGCGAAGGCATGCCCATATCTGTGCATTTGGTACAGTGACAGCCTCTTACACTGTCAGCCCGGCCGTCCTGTCGGGGACAAGCTTGTACACAAAAAATCCCATGCTGTGCGGAAAAAACGGATGTTGCACAACAGTACAAAGCATTGTTGCATGATTAATGGTGATGTGCAGATTTTTATATTCGTCTTAGGGAAGAGGGGGCAACTAAGAAACGGGCCGAGTAACAGTGACATCCCAAAGCCGGATGACACCTCAGTAGGCGCCAAACATCGGCAGTTAATTACAATATTTTCTCCAAATGACTATTGCTATGGCTCTTTGTTGCATTCACTTTCTAAAGAGTATCAAAGTGAGGCAGCTGTACTGGCTCAAGACTCACATGGCAGGCTCTCTCTCTTTGCTCGTGTTCCCTCGTTAAATTCACAATATGTAAATTAGGCAATTTGGTGTCCTCCTTTGTCTCCTCATTACCTGCATTACACCTGCGAATTCTGGGCAGCTGGAGCAATGCGGGGACCGAGCGGAGGGAGGGTGACCTTTAAAGACAAAGAGAACGCAAAACACCAAGCGAACGATCTCTCACCAAGTATGTGTTTTTTTTAACGGTGTAGTGCAAGGTAACCTTTCGATAATTGATGTTTGTTTGCAGTCTGTGCCAAGTACCAAGCGACCGTATCCTGCCGGATAAGAAACATGCAGCTTTCAGTGCACTACATTTGATATGAATACAACCTGAGAAAGGTATTTGAATAGGCCTTTTTCTCTCTCTCTCTGCTTCTATACAGGCTTTTTACATTAAATGTTACATATCCACCGTCACGCCCACAGGCTAAAGCCGTGCTACTCCAGACAAGACGCACTGCATCTGGTACTGTATTAAACAGAATTTAACCGATAAACTGTAAGGGTCACTGGCCATGCCAGTACCGTGCAGGTGATGCAATACGTTGGAAAAAGCTGTGCAGTAAACCCGGACTGGCTGAATGAAAGAACACTGCATTCACCTCACAATCCAAAGGCTGAATGTTCTGCATGCATTTGTCTGCACAGCTTGGCCTCACTGGCCAACCTCACGCAGAGAACCGCATCCCCGCCTGCTTCACAATGGCTTCAATACCTGGTTTCAACTACCTGCATAATGTGTTTCCTCATTCAGACTTTAGAAGCATCTGTGCATGTACAGACACTTATTCTGTTTTGAATTCTAATCTTTCGAGATAAAATGTTAAAGCACAACCAACATTTTAAATTGTCACCTTAATAAAGTGCAATTAGGATTAAAACAAATTGTGTAGTAATGTAAAGATTTATTGTACAATATCAAGTTTTGGCAATCCTGATGTATCCACATGTGTGGAAGGAATCACAGTTTGAAACAGATTTATTTTCAATCGCTAACACAATGAGCTATATGACTGATGCACGAGAGCCGGAGGGAGATCATGTTAGATTTTGTCTCATTGACACTTACTCACAGCAAACCATTCTAAAGCCGAACTCGGTAGTTCAAATTCTGACTAAATAACAGAAATAATTATTATTATTATAGTTGTCATCATTGTAATGTCCCAGGGTTTCTTTCGGAAAATGAATGTTTGGAAATCTAAGTATTGCTTTTTCAACTGACACACTAATGCAAAAGACAAAAAAATAAACATCAAAGACTACATTTGTGTAAAAAAGCTAGGGTGCCTGAGAATTTTGCACAGTACTGTATATATATATATCTTCTCTATTGGCCCCTTGCCCTCATCTTTTAAGGGTCAAGGTTGAGGAAAGTAATTAAACTAGAAATTATTCTACAGTCAGTCAGTGGCAGTGAGATTGGGTGTTACAGAATGTCCTGACACTGTTGGGAGAGAGCATCATCTAGCCTGTAGCATTTTGACCCAGGAACACAGTGGGAAGATTGGAACAGGGTGCACTGCTTGGTGTTTATGTCTGACGCTGTGGATCTCAAATCTCCATATAATTATATATTTAATTATCTATGGCAGAAGTATTTTGGTTGTTATTGTCATTTATATATCTATTTTTCCAATCACAATAATGGTTAACTATCTTGGAAAAACTCAATTAGAATAAAAAAAAATAATTAGACATTTAAAATTGATTATGAATTTGGGGTCAATACACTTGAGAGGCTGATATTAGTGCTTGATTAGTATTTGATAAGCCATACCACAACAGATGCCCAACTCCCTAATTCTGTGGCCACACGCTGTGATTGTTAGCAATATAAATAAGCTTTAGTTTCTATGTTCTTAATGATCATAATGTTTTATCTGGTGTAAATTTTGTATACTTATACTTTATGAGGATTCCCTTGTGTTGGTCCTCAACTAATACATGCTAATATGAACAAATGCACACTAATACACACTAATACAAACAATACACACTAATACCCAAATGGCAGTCTGTTACTACAGACTTAATCTTAACCGCTATATGAAAATCCAGCAAGCAAATTCAATGTTAAATATCCACAGTATCTGTTACAGCTGAAAAATACCTATTAATATAATAGTTACCATGAAAAAATGGTACAATTTCCTTGCAGAACCAGTCAAGATCTTCACATTGTAAATAACCCCCATATGCCAATGCAAAATCAAATTGGGAAATTAGTAAAAAACTTTTTTTTTCCTCTCACAAATATCCTTTCACTCCCCCCTTGCATTTCAGTCTCATTAAAAACCAGTTTGCCATTAAGAACATTATGTTACCAGCTGTCAGTGATGGAATGTGGCTCATTGTAGCTGCAGGTCTGTAGGGTTGGGTTTTTTAACGCTTAAAACTGGTTTGGCGTGGCGCTAAGCAGGGAGGTATCTGCACAGACCTGCGAAGCCACACATTAAGCAACAAAGACGCATACAGGACCCATCCGTCCCACTCTACACAGTGAGTTATCGATGTCACCACATGTGTTTCATAAGTAAAGTCAATCTCATCCACTTTCTCAGCTCGGTATTCTAACCATGCTTACCGAGGTTTCCTTATCACGTTTGCTGTCTGGGGAAGAAGAGAGGCCCGAGGAGAAGGGGAAAGGTTTAGTTATAATGGTCTAAGTTTTGTTTGTGTTATTGACTGAAAAGAGTTAAGGAAGAGCGTGACACAAGGGCTAGCATTTGCAGCATTGCGTTTATGACTAGACCCATGCCATAATGCAAAGCCAGCTGCCAAATCTGAAATGAACTGTCTGACCGCCCTGTGCAGCAGCCACTTACATTCTGCCAAAGCATTCACCAGTTTAAATCCTCTGGTATTTCTAAAGCACGTTAAATATTAAGTATGTGCGCTTTGTACACACGTGCCTGCGGTCAACCGAAGTTCTGTAAAGAATCAGGCATCATTTGAAATCGGTGAACATTAACGGGGCACACGCTGCACCACCAAGTCAGGCAGTCACTGGAGATTGTCCCACAGTGGGAGGACGGACTCAGATCAGAGAATGGAGGGCAGATAGCCGGTCGAGTGTCTTTTCTTCCGTCAGATCCAAGGGCAGGGATATTAAGAAGCACTGACCTAAGTGGCCACTAATGGCATGGCTAATGATAGATCCCATTACTTCTATCGGGGGGCAGGGGGAAGGAGTCTAACAACTCTACAAAGACGCCCTCCCTGTTCTTACCCAGGGCATCCATTAAGGCTTTGGAGAAGAGCAATCATTTCTCTTTTTGGAAATATGAAACGTCCGGGCCATCCTGACCAAATTTATTTTATACCACCAAAGTAATATCCCCCCTGCACTTAGTTACACATTTTTTATTCTTCCCTGCATGTTTTTCTTGCACTTAATTTTCTTTTTTCCCTTTAAGCTTTAAAATAAATGTGATTTGGTCTGATTTATGAAGGAATTAAGAAATAGGTCCAGTTTGTTTCTATTTATAAGAACAGGACATTGGAGGAATGTGACTGTGAGTGTGTTTGTATGTGTGTGCGCGTCTATGTGACTGTATGTGTGTGTGTGTGAGTGAGTGTGTGTCAGTGTGAGCATGTCTGTGAACGTGAGTGTGTGTCAGTGTGTTTGTGTCTGTTAGGTGTTTGTCTGTTTGAGTTTGTCTGTTTGAGTGAGTGTGTCAGTGTGTTTGTGTGTGTACGTGAGTTTGTGTTTGTGTGAGGTTGTCTGTTTGAGTGAGTGTGTGTCCGTGTGAGCATGTTTGTGTGCGTGAGTGTGAGTCAGAGTGTTTGTGTATGTACGTGAGTTTGTGTCTGTGTGAGTTTGGCTGTTTGAGTGAGTGTGTGTCCGTGTGAGCATGTTTGTGTACGTGAGTTTGTGTGTCAGTGTGTTTGTGTGTGTACGTGAGTTTTTGTCTGTGTGAGTTTGTCTGTTTGAGTATGCCTTTGTGAGTGTTTGTATGTGAGCGTGTGAGAGAAAAGAGAAACAATGATAAATATTGAAAAATTGGGAAATTAAAGGTAAAGTCATCAGAATTACATTCAATTAGTGCAATAAATAAATAATAGTATGGTGTAATTTTATATTCTGAAATACGATTAAATTCAGTTAATACATAATTTGTTGTATTATCGTGGGTTCTCAGTACTGTTTATAATTTGAATCAGTTAATGAAGCTGAACAGGAAACAGTGTTGGATATATTAAAACAAACATTATCAAAGCACTATAACATTTACAAAGATAAATTATAAAGCTACTTGTGAAACCAGCTACTTAAAGGCTATGTATTGGGTGCCAAATGCGACACAAAACCTTTACTTTTATACTAAAGGCTTTATTTATTTAGATTTTTATTTGTTTACCGTATAAACCCTCTTTATCCAAGACTATTCTGCATGTTAAATCCCTGAGCTTTTATTAGTTATGAATCAGTATTGCATGGCATGATGGCATATTTTAGAAGCAGAATTGGTATTTTATTGATGCTGTTAATGCTCATAATAAAATACTTTTATAAGACGGTTTCACTGCCTAATTCTCCACTTGCTGAATGTTTGTGATTACGAGGAACCGTGAATTTGTAGAATATGCTTTTTGTGATGTTTGTGTATGCGTTATCACCCTGCATGTGACATTAAATATACACAACTGGTTAATGCGCATAACCAGGCTAAGGGTCAGAGGCTTTCGAATCACAAAGTCTTTCCCTGCGTTTTCAAATTGGCCAAATGAATGAAAATTAAAACTGTATGCAAGTTAGTTGACAAGTTGGGCAGACTTGGTACTAGCTAAATAAAACACTTTCTTGCATGTGGCAAGCATGAACAACCAGCCTCTTCTTGACAGAGTTGTAGCCAACGTTGTAGCAAACGTAACGAGAGCAGCAACACAGGGAGTATTGCTTTAGTACGGTAGAATTACGGGTTAGATGAAGTACCATACTAAGAATATGAATGCTTTGGAGAGATCAGAAAAATCAGAAAAATATCCCCCAAAAGTAGAAATGATATTCACGTGCCAGCTTGTGAGAAGTAATATGCATTGGTAGTGGGAAAATGTGTTCTAAGTGGAGAGGCGTGCGCTGAAATTAGTTTTTAATTGAGTAACACTTACTCCAGCAGGGTCTAATTAACAGCGACCAGCAGCCGGGCCAAGACCACTGTCCAAATGGAAGTGTTGCATAATTTATTTCATCACTTCCTTTTAAAAAAAAAAGTATTATCCTGAAGTGATTTCCATTTTGTTGTACTTGTTCTCAGTACGGTTTATAATCTGAATCAGTTAATGAAGCTGAGCAGGACCTTTTGTCGGTGTGACACTGAGCCCCCAAAAGGGGAATAAATGCCAGTCACCACTTCATCTTCTACGCAAAAGGCGGTATGATTTGTGTCTCTTTATATGTCAGTAGTTACAGTGGATTTGTTACTGTTTCTTTGGTTTGATGGGGTCTTTAAGTGGCACAAAATATGATTAAACTATTTATTTAATAAAAGATGTCAGGTGTTGTGAAGTCAATTGCTGTGATTAAGGGACTATGAAAATACTACTACTACTGCTACTACTACTACTACTACTACTACTACTAATAATAATAATAATAATAATAATAATAATAATAATAATAATAATAAT